>DF365148.1:21419-33145 GCA_000787875.1 Solanum virginianum
ATATTGATACCCTATTGATGTCATATAGGAATGAACATTTTTTTTTAAGAAATAAACAAGAAACAGTTAAGAGAAAATTGTTAAAGTTGTAATCTTATTTATTAAACTCTAAATTAGTAGAAAAAATATATTTTTGGTGATACTCCATTGGTATATTGATACCTAATCAGTATCATATATGAGTGAGCATAATCCTCTGTGATACTTCATTGGTATATTGATACCTAATCGGTATCATATACGAGTAAGCTTAATCTTCTGTGATACTCCATCAATATATTGATACCCTATCGGTATCATAAAAGATTGAGCTCTTCTTTTAAGAAATAAATAAGAAACAACTAAAAGAAAATTATTAAAACTCTAAAATTAGTAGAAAAAATATATTTTTTTGTGATACTCCATTGGTATATTGATACCATATCGGTATCATATAGGACTCATCTTAATCCTCTTGATACTCTGCTGGTATATTAATACCCTATCGACATCCTCTGTAATACTCCGTCGGTATATTGATATCCTATTGGTATCGTATAGGATTGGTTTTTTTTTTTTAAAAAGAAGCAATTAAGATATGATACCGATAAGGTATCACAAAAAAGCATGTTGTCATTCTCTGTTATACTCTACCAGTATATATGATATTCTATCGGTACTCTCTATAATATTCTGTCGATATATTAATACCTTATCAATATCTTTTGTGATACTTTGTCGATATATAATACTGATAGTGCAAATTAATGCCAATGTGCGAATTTTAATAGTAGATAAATTAGGGAAAATATCAATTGTAATTAATTTAGAGGACTACAAATTTAAAAGAATATATAGATGTAAATAGTTTGCTAGCATAGCTAAATTTTCCTAACAAAGAAGTTATACTGACGGCTTGTTTTAATTAACAAAATTTCTCTATTTTTCCGAAGAAATTCGGAGATGGACTAATAAATTTTAAATATTTAAGTGATTTCTAATAGATAAGCACAATAACGCATATTTTCACGAGTTATATTGTATATGTAACTACTTTATAGTATTGAAATTTAATTATTGATTAATTTATAAATTAGTCATTAAAATAGGGAGTGTTTAAATGGGATTAATATGGAAAAGACCTCAATGCTATTGCCACGTGATTATTAAAAAAATTAATGGCCGTGATTATTCTATGAATACTTTTGTTAGTTACTCTTAAGTGTAAGCTCAATTTATTATTAGTTAAAAGATTACTACTTTCTTTTCCCAAATTATGGGTATTTTTCTTCGACACTCAAATTATGTAAAGTTTGTCTGATGTTTTACAATATTTTTAGCATATTCATATGAAAAAAATTATAACTTATAAATATTTCAAATTGTTTTGTCTAATTCATAGAAAATTTAAAATTGCTCAATTAAAATATTACAGAAAGAATTATGAAATCGCAAAGCATGATCATGATCATTAATTTTTTTTAATCATATTTGAGCATCCTACAATAGTATTTGAGGATTATTGGACGAATAATCATTGGAGGTAATCCTTTCCGAATTAGTATAAATGTTGTCTTTGTTTTATTTTCAAAAATAATAAATGATTTTGAAAGCCTTGTATTGTTTTAGTCCAAAAACACATCTTTCATCTTCATTTTTAAGTCATTTGAATGGTATATAAAAATAAAGTTAAATAGACTGTATTATTAATGCTTATATTAGTAATGCTTGCATAAATTATGAAGAGATATTTCTTATGCATTACTTGATTAGTGTATTAAAAATAATAGTGCACTGCATGATTCACTAGTAAAAATTGGCAAAAGAAGTGGTGAATAAAAGAGTGACGGACAGTATCGCTAAAAAAAATGACAATATTCACAATGCTATCTGTCATTTTTTATCGTTCAAGATGAATAAAATTTTCAAAGCCTTAAAATGTGTTAATTATTTTTGTCAAAAAAATTTACCCCTCTTTTAATGATATTTTCAACCATTTTACAGTTTCTAGGAGTATAATATTAATTATATTTTATGAGATGTATTGCACTAATTACAAAAAAATGATATTAACAAATTACCTTTGATAAATATTTTAATCGATGTGTTATATTTCAAAAATTCATTTTACTTTCGAATAGAGGAATAGTACTAAAGAGTAAAAATTACTACTTTCTCGTTCAATTTATGTTACATCATTTCTTTTTAATTTATTTAAAAAATATTATATATTTATAATTAAAAATAATTTAATTTTATTTTTTTATCTTAATAATATTATCTAATAATATAAATTATAAATTTTATATCAAATCGTAAATTGGGTGGAACAGTATTAATTGTGGGAGGTAGAGAAAACAAAATAATAGGCGTTGGGATTTAAAATAGGTAGCGGTGACGCAAATTGTAGAGGAGTTTTACGACAAGGACAAAACGGAAATACGTCCTTACTGCCTTCATTAATTAACGTTTGGTTGGTAGCAAGATGCCCGTTACATAAAATTTATACATTTAATTTCTTACCTAATTTTACAAAATTATATATTACAAAATATTTTTTTTATATGTGTTCTAAATTAATGGTTTAAAGGGTTCAACATTCATCTTTAAAATTCTAAATTCAAAATCTTATACATTATTTTTATTCTTTTAAAAATTGACTGCAATAACTACAAATACAACTCATTGGTAACTTACCTACTATCCCAAATTAAAATCTAATAAAAATACGAATTAGTAGTCTACAAATAACAGCAAAAAGCTTTAAATTCCTTAAAAGAATACCGTTGGGGCTCCTATTTATTTTCAAATTACCGGCTAAATATTCTTTATTTCTATTATACCTACGAAGAGCTATTTTGCAGGTCATCATCCAATCCCAATACTATTTTACTCATACTCTTAACACTGTTTTTCAGGTATAAAATATTCTCCTTCCGTTCCAACTTCTACAATTCAGCCTGACTTCTTTTTTCTTAAATCGTACATGTTTTTTTTTATATAATTGTGGTGTTCGAGCTATCTAATTTCTGAAGATTATTATGTGTTTTTCGTCATTAGTCGTTTTTTCTATTTCCTTTTCTATCCGTTCCATTTTCAAACGGTTTCTTAGGAAACAACCTCTCTAGTGGTAAGATCTACGAACATCCTACCTTCCCCAAACCACAATTGTTGGATTCGCCTACTTGTGAAATTACACTAAATGTTTTTGTTATTGTTGTAACAATAAGGTGTCATGCTTTTGACAACTTAATGCTTATGTGATTATAAATTTTGTATGTTTGCTTTTCTTGCGGAAACAAGTTCTTTACCTATCAATGTAGCGTTAAGATCTACGACCCAACTTTGGACTATATTGGGCATGTTGTTGTTGAAATTTGGTTTTATTATGCAATTATTGGTGTTTCTTAACAAAGCCCCATTGTTAATGGCACAAAAAGAGGGTGTTTTGAAATGTTGGTAGAACACTTTTTAGCATAGAATTCCTTCTCTTTCTTTCAATAAAGGAGCAACCATTCAACTTTTGCTTTTGCTTTATTTTGAATCTTTTTTTTTTTCTGCTTTCTGGGGATCACTTTAAATTGTGGGGATTGCTTCTTTTTCCCCCTTCTGACACTCTTTAGCATTACACTTCCTTAGTTTAGTATACTTTCTTAATTTATTTAAAATTGATAATTATATTTCGATAAATAAAACATAATTTCCAATGAATAATGCACAAAATTTGTTGTTGTACTTGCTCTGCTAGCTGGATAACTGTACCTAGCAGTATTCTTTACTTTTCTAGATTGAAAAGGTCATGAATGATATCTCAGTCGTTCAGTTTTGCTTAAATAATGAAGCCTTACTTTTTGAAGTGATGCTACATTTGTTTTACATATACAATATCAAAACATTATCATCTCGTAGTAATAGATTATCTTTACATGCCTTAATCATTAGTGGACATCTGTTTTAGTTCTAATCCGGAGTCCTTTTATTGATGCCAATACATCTGCTTTTGACTGTTTTTTTTCTTGATTCGAGGGTCTATCTGAAACAACTTCTCCACCTCCCAGGTAGGGTAAGGTCTGCGTATACTTGGTATGTTATTATTATTTTTCATGAGTTTTCTGTAACTGAAAAAGACCCCACCACCTATTCTCTCTTTGTTCTGTCAGTAAGGTGGGGAGATGGGAATTTATGCTTCACTCTTTCTCTCTCAACTGCTTTATCTAATTGAATAAGTTCATATAAAAATTTATCAGTGTTTTACGAAGTAGTATATAGTTTTCAAGTTTTGTACTCTTGCTTTATAGCAAACATGTTATAAATTTTTTAAAAAGTAATTGGCACCTTGCTTTTTAGTGGGCTACAACAGAAAAGAATGACTTTATTGCCAAAAGGACTTTAGGCAAAGTATGCAATAAATCCTCTCCCCACTCACTTTGAAAATCTGTCTTCAGTAGTTCAATCAGTATCTGTTATGTTTCTTGCCTCCTGGATTGATCCATTTTCAATTTGAAGAGTTAGTAAATTAAATGAAGTTTCCCTTTCATTGAACAACACAACTCTCACATCCCTTTCATGTGTATAACATAGGTAAGTTAACTAACTTGTATGCCATATATTTAGAACTAAAGTCAGTTAGGCATAATCTTGGCTTTGTTCTTTCTTTCACAATAACCAAATGAGATAGAATTCTTCCATTTTCATTACTTCTTTAGCTGATACACTTGTAGATTGTTTAGTCTTCTTGCACTGTGTTAAAGCTTTTCCATTGTATATGTTGATGGTTCTGCTTATGGGTTTTTGAGACGAGGTTTCCAGGAAACAACCTCTCTACCCAGTTGTTTTTGTATGTTTCCAGTTCTTGTAGCAACCTGATTTTATCTCCCTTTCGCAGTGGCTAATGAGCTGCTTCCTCCAAGTGGAACTGGCTAATTTTATCTAATGCTCTTTAAAAGTGGTGAAGCAGACAGGCAAGAAGTGAAGGGCTGCTGCAACAAGGATCTTGCTTTTGCATTTTTGCCCACCGGATCAGTAAAACATAATGAAGCTCCAGCCTTTACTGGCAGCTATTGCTGTTGTTATTCCGCTGCTATCAGTATTTCTTCAAGTTATAGCTGATCTTGATTACGATAGACAGGCCCTACTCGACTTTGCAGGATCTGTCCCTCATATCCGAAAACTCAACTGGAATTTGACTCTCCCTATTTGCAAATCTTGGGCTGGTATAACTTGTAACGAAGATGGAACGAGAGTCATTGCAATCCATCTCCCTGCTGTAGGACTTTTTGGTCCTATCCCAGCCAATAGCATAGGCAAGCTAGATGCCCTTAAAGTCCTTAGTCTAAGAGCCAACTATCTTAATGGAAGTATTCCTTCTGATCTCCTTTCAATCCCTTCTCTACAATCTGTCTACCTTCAGCATAATAGCTTCTCTGGTAATATTCCTGTTTCTTTATCTCCTCGTCTTGGTGTACTAGATCTCTCCTTTAACTCTTTTACTGGAGAGATTCCACCCACAATCAAGAACTTGACGCGATTATCTGTTTTGAACCTACAGTTCAATTCATTGACAGGAGAAATCCCCAGCCTTGACACCTTCAGGTTAAATAACCTGAATTTGAGTTACAATATGCTAAATGGCTCCGTTCCATACCCCCTCCAGAAATTTCCAATTTCATCATTTGTAGGAAACTCTCATTTATGTGGGACACCGCTTGCTAGCTGTTCCTTGAGTCCATCACCTTCTCCCCCAGCGGATGCCTTATCTCCACCTGCTATCCCTGAAAAAACATAAGGCTGTCCACTCTAAGAAACTTAGTACCGGAATCATCATTGGCATTGCGGTAGTGGCTGCTATAGTTATGTTTCTCCTAGTTTTAGTTTTCTCCTTCTGTTGCTTGAAAAAGAAGGTAAGTCATAACACTAGCATAATTAAAGAGAAGGTGGCCAATGTGGGAAGGAGTGAAAAACCTGAGGACTTTGGAAGTGGTGTGCCAGATGCTGAGAAAAACAAGTTGGTGTTTTTCGAAGGTTGCTCTTATAGCTTCAATCTGGAGGATCTTCTTAGAGCTTCTGCTGAGGTTCTTGGTAAAGGGAGTTATGGAACAGCTTACAAAGCTGTATTGGATGAAGCAACAATTGTGGTGATTAAAAGGCTGAGAGAAGTCGGGGTTGCTAAAAAGGAGTTTGAACAGCATATGGAGATTATTGGAAGGGTTGGGAGGCATGCTAATATCGTTCCACTCCGCGGATATTATTATTCCAAGGATGAGAAACTTCTTATTAACGAATACATGCCTGCTGGTAGCTTGTCAGCAGCCTTGCACGGTATAATTGCTAACCTATGATTTTGTGATCATTGATAATAATTCACATAGGCTATATTTGTACACAATCTTTTTGACCAATGACAGGTAATAGAGGTATTGGAAGAACACCACTAGATTGGGATGCGAGATTGAAGATAGCTCTGGGAGCAGCAAAAGGAATTGCTCACATCCACACTGAAGGTGGCGTGAAATTTACTCATGGAAATGTCAAGTCCTCCAATGTTCTCCTCACAAGAGACCTAGATGGATGCATTTCTGATTTTGGCTTAACACCTCTGATGAACTACATATCATACAAATATAGATGTGCTGGTTACCGCGCAGCAGAAGTTATTGAAACGCGGAAAGGGACACAAAAATCTGATGTTTACAGCTTCGGAGTGCTTCTCCTTGAGATGCTGACAGGCAAATCCCCTCTCCCGCTATCAGGTCAAGATGAAGTAGTTGACTTGCCTAGGTGGGTGCGCTCGGTTGTTAGAGAGGAATGGACTGCTGAAGTTTTCGACGTAGAGCTATTGAAGTACCAGAATATCGAAGAAGAGATGGTGCAGATGCTTCAGATTGGACTTGCTTGTGTAGCAAAAGTTCCTGATATGAGACCTGCTATGGGAGAAGTGGTTAGAATGATTGAAGAAATTCGACAACCAGAAGGGGAAACGAGACCTTCCTCGGAAGACAGCAGGTCCAAGGACTCTAATGCACAAACCCCTGAATGAACAAATGCAGCTTTCAATTCTAGATCAATTTAAGAATGCAATTTCTCTCCATTGCCAACTTTTTCATGTTCTTGGACATACAAGTTTTATTTTTTATCTTGATGCTATATCCTATTCTGGCCTCTGTAGAAACTTATCAGCTCAACATAAATGAGAACCTTTGTTTTCAGCAGCAAAGTTCATGATTCTCTGGCTATATTGTTCTCTGGGACCTTTTTTAAAATTAGCCGTTCCATCATATGATGGAGGGTTTAGATTTGACTCCAACCATATAGTTATAAAAAATTATAATTATACGAAGGAGAACATAAACTTTAGCCTCCATAAGAACGTGAATAATGGAATTATCAGATGTGATTCATTTTTGTACACAAAAAAATTAACATGTGAGTGATACAATTGTCTGAAGTCATAGAAAATATTTGGTTCGATTCCAATTAGTTCAATGAAATAAAGGTCTTTCTTGGAGTCTTGTGTGATAAGAAGGTACCACCTAAACTTAAATTAGCTCATGTATATTTTAAGACCTTTGTGGTGGATAAGATGCGAGGTCTGCAAATGCCGCAGTGAGCAATGATGGATTTAGGATTTAAAGACTATGGGTGCTCATGTATATTTTAAGATAAAAAAATTGATGCTCTGCTTTGAGTCTTAAGAGAGCAGCAAGAACCAAAGTACCCATGAGATTTCTTGTTTACTAGGTGCTTATCTTTATATTTATACAATTTTTTGCACATTTTCTAAATAGATGCACAATTTTTTTTTCGAGATCAATGGGTGCTCAAGCACCTGGAACGGTCCACGTGGATCTGCCCCTAGCAGTGAGGAGATGCAAGAGGCTAGTAGTAGGGGGATACGTTAGGGATGGTAGGCTGAAGAAGTATTGAGAAGACATGATTAAACACGATATGGAAAGTTTTGCATATTTAGGTTCGTTAGTGCTTGTTGTAATACTAGTAGTATCCTTGTAGTTCTTACCATATGTTATTTATTGTATTTTCGATTATCACACTATATTATTGTTGTTATATTGTTTCTTTCTTGTAGGCTTTGACTGCTCTTCTTATTTAATGACTATACTTTCTTCATCATTTTCTTCTTCTTTTGCTTAAGTTTAATGTACTTAAGCAGGGGGTCTTTCAAAAATAGTTTTTCTATCTCCATAAGGTAATGATAAGGTTTCTTTATACTCTATTCTCTTTGGACCTGATTTAGTGAAATTTCACTAAGCATGTTATTGTATTTCTAAAAAAATCAACCTTGTCTATCGATTTCTTTAAATCAACGAACAAGATTGATTGTGCCTCGATTTTAACAAACTTTATTCATCAATTTCATGAAAGGATGCAAGCAAAATCGATGATATACGAATTACAAACCATCAATTTGATGTCAAATTTTCTTAAAAATTGATCATATATATATATATGTATAAAATTATCCCTGAATTTTGTATATTATTTTCGAGAAAACACCTTAACTTGGTCCCACACTCCTATTACCCCTGAACCAATTCCAAGGAAAATTACTAACCTTTCTAAACCTACTTTTGTAGCAACAAAAAAAATTGTTAAAATTTCATATTTATAACATTTTTTTATTAGTCGTATGTTCTTTTTTTTTTCCCTCTATTTTCTCTTCGTATTTGTTTTTTCTTCTTCTTCTTCATAGACTCTCAATCTCTATTGTTGTTCAGAAGCTGTTGAGTTATGGAATTGGATATTTCACCTTTTTTTTTAACATATTATATTTTGATCTTCTCTTACTTAATATTATACGAAAAAAATATCTAGTTCTTTCCAACAAAAATTTCTAGTACCATTCTCTTTGTGATTCTTCTCTAGTAAAGCGAAAAAGATTTTGTAAAAAAAAGTTCATTAGAAGTCAATATTGTGGTAAAAAAAAGGATGTTTTCAATCTCTTTTTAAGATATTGAATTTGAATTCTTACTTTTCTTTTCTACTTATATGAAAGAGCGATTGAAGTGGTGGGTATCAACATGTCAAATTTTCAGCTTTAAAATTAAAGTTAAGAATATATTAGTCATTTCATTAAGTCATATAGCATTGCATAAACAACTTGGCTTCTCGTGAGGAAAAACAAAGTGTGGCTTCCGATCATATAGACAACACATAGTGGAACAAGGATTCTCATCTTCTTTGCTTCTGTGATAATCCCCTAATACTAGACTCTTTCTCTTCCTTCTTCTCTCATCGATATTTGTTGTATTGTACGTTTTTGATGAGTTAAGAAAACATGGAACCTAGTAGAGGGATCAGATCTTGCGTACTTCAACTATCTACTGCCAAATTGGAGGCCAGCTATAAAAGCTGACAGGTTGATAAAGAGGTGCTTGTTGTTTTTGTGTACTTCGTACTCACTAGCGAATGAGAGATACCAAGCTTTCTCTCATTGCATGTTAAAAGGCGTCTTTCAAGACAAAAATGGGTGTGCTCCAAGGGAATCATCACAAAAAGGAATTAGTATTTTTCTCTCAAGCAACAATATAATATATATATATCTGGGCTCAATGGATTTGATAGAGTGAGTTTAATAGTGTATTCTTCAGTTGATATTGTGTAAGCATTGTCAGATCATTTTCCTAATAATGTAAAAAGGAATATTGATTCGTTTGTCATTCAAGTGTTGTCAGGTTCTTGATTAAGTGTTAACCTTGAGTCAGTGAGTTAAAGTCTACATTAACTAGAGGTAGTTTGTGTAGTGTACAATAAAGGTATTGCTTAGGCTTAAATCTTGCAATAGAGATATTGCAAATCAAGAGGTGGAGAGGGTTAGTGTCTAGTTTACAGGAGGTAGTAATATACTACTTTAGCTCATACATCTTAGTGAAGAATGGTTGAGAATTTTATAGAACAGGTCATGATCATTTCTTCCTTGAGCAAGGAGTTTTTACATGTAAAATCTTGTGGTGTTATTTCTATGTTTTACTTACTGTTATTCTGTTCTATTAAGAAGAACCTGGTCAATATTTCGTATCAGAGTGGGGCTCTCAAATCAACTAACACCCAGAGAGATTCCTATGAAAGAGTGGTTGCTCTAGTAAATTCGGAGGAAGGACAATCATCTACAACACCCCCTCATTTCAATGGCCAGTTTTATAGTTGGTGGAAACTTGCATGTATGACTTCATTATGGTTGAGGTTAGTGAGTTGTGGGACATCGTTTTTGATGGTCCTTTTGTCCCTACAATTGAACTAAAGGAAGGAGAAGTTACTAAAGTTATTCTTAAAACTGGGCAACAATACACTTAAGCTGATAGGAAGAAGATTGAGAAGAACTACAAAGCTAAAAAGCTTCTTGTATGTTATATAGGAGCTAAAGAATACAATGGGATTTTAGCTAAAGAGATCTGGAATTGTCTGAAATATGCTCATGAGAGAAGTAAGCAAGTGAAAGAATCAAAAGTTGTCATACTGACCACTCAGTATGAAAACATAACTATGAAAGAAGAAGAGACTATTTGCAAAATGTCACTCTTTTATAACCCATAAGTTGCGATGTCTGGGAGAGCCTATTAGTCAAAGCAAGAAGATCCAGAAAGTTCTAAGATTTCTTTCAAAATCATAGGAGAGTAAGGTGGATGTCATCACTGAGGATAAGGATCTAAAGACCCTTACTATAGATGTACTCATCGAGAATCTCCAAACCAGTAAGTTAAATAAGCAGCATGATGGTTAGAAAAAGAACAATAAGAAGGACAAGTCCTTAGTTCTAAAATCTACTTAAAGTGATGATAGTGATGATGATGAAGATGAAGATGAGGACATAGCCTATATATCTGACTTGTAGGTTTTGCAAGATTGTAAGAAAACATGGTGGATTTGGGAAGAAAGGAAGCACAAGTCGAACATCAAATGGTGTCGAGTTCCCCATATATGTGGGAAGTCAGGGCATTTTATTAGAGATTTCCCTATGAACAAGGTTAAGCACA
Organism: Solanum virginianum; assembly: GCA_000787875.1. Lineage (NCBI taxonomy): Eukaryota > Viridiplantae > Streptophyta > Magnoliopsida > Solanales > Solanaceae > Solanum > Solanum virginianum. The sequence continues at coordinate 32,387 of DF365148.1, forward strand.
AAAGGTATGTTAAACCAGGGAGTGACATACGAAAGGACTAGGTATTTGACGAATCCAAAAGAAAGACAGCAACAAATCTTGTGATGAAGGAAGCATTTGCAGTCTGGGGAAACTATTCAAGTGAATCTAATTTTTACCCTCTACGGTATAAATTAATCATCGAGTTTTTAATTTTAACAATTTGAAATAATTAGCTTTCAATAGTACAAAACAATATTTTTCAAATAAATTTCACTTTTATTTTTAAGAGTTATTATTTCGTAATTAATTTAATTTTTCAGGTTGATAATATTAAAAGCTCTTTAATTAAATTGTATTAATTTGTTGTGTAGTCAAATTAGTCATCAAATTCAATTTGATTACATTTAATTGGTTGAAATTGCAATCAAATCGGTCAATTTTTAAATTAAATACCCTTACCCCTTGAACCCATTTTTCAATCTTTCTTTTGAACCCAATTTAATTAAGGAAAAATTTCATAAACAACCACCTAGTGAAACATCTTAGATAAAAATAACTACAATTTCAAAAATTACATTTCATAACTATGGCCATAGAAATTCTTTTGTATAAATTATAATTTTCAAAGGTATTATACAAAAAAAATTACACCTTAATTAATAGATGTGCTATTTTTTCTCGGATAAACATGGAAAGCGTTCCATAATTTGTGGAATTTGAATGTGATTAGCCGTCCTTCCCTAAATTGACTCTTCCAACCAAAAAAAAAAAAACACTATTGTTGACAATTTCACTGTT
>DF365147.1:5408-26920 GCA_000787875.1 Solanum virginianum
GATTTTAGAGCAACCAGGTTGAAAAATAATTTTTTGCAATAAAATGCAAACTAGTAAGGGTGTGCGATAGGTTCATGATGCAGACCCTTCGCGGGCCAACACTTAGTTTTTATTCCAAATATTTTCTACGGGATTTTGGAGGATTTTCGATAAAAGATACATTATCCCATCGTGGACCCTCCATCCCGAAACTGACTTATTTCAAATTTTGTGAAGGGCATCCTAGACCTTTCCAAACACCTCCTAGACTTAATATATGATCAAAAAAGATCATTGTAAGCGTAAAAAAGGTTTATAACCCATTCTTAAGTCGTTCTAAGTCACTGAAAGAAACCTAGGGTTGAAAGAGAAGAGAGAAGAGCAAGGAGTTGAAGATTTCAAGTCAAATTCTTGTCAAGATTCATATTGTTTTCATCCCAGGTATGGAAGGATACCCAAAACACGGGATTATTCTCCCATGTGCCCCATAGATGGTCTTAGACGTGAGTTGAAAGTTCTAGACTTTACATACATGATTCTTGATTATTTTCTTGAGAAATTATATTTATTATATATATATTTTCATAAGTTGACGATCATCATAAGCTTATTTTCTTGAATTGAATATTGTTCATGAGATATTGTATAAACCGTATATGCTAATTGTTAAAAGCATGCATGAAAGAAGATAGCGATTGAGCTTTATATATATTTTTGTGAATGTGATGAATATCATGACTTAATTACTTGTTCACATGGTTTAAACGAATGAGCCATATGATTATATAACCCTACATGATTATTTTGCTAATGAGTTCAAGAATGAACCTAGAGATTGTTGTCTAGAGCCTTGATCACATAATTGTATTTGCTGGTTATGGTCCGGGTCCTAAATTGAAGGTTGATGATAATGAATTGAGAACCTCAAAGAGGTTGAATGTAATCTTAAAGGAATATTTCCTAATTCCTCAAGCTAATGAATGAATCATGAATTGATGTCCAAGTCTGAAGGAGACTAAATGAGGACAAAGGATGCATATTTACGTTTATGAGCATGTTGAGTGTATGGGAGAAGTATCGAGTATCGAAATGGGTAAGAGTGAGTCCCACTCACATTCATAACTACATGGCCAGCTTAGGTGAGGATTGGACCGTAACAAATAGATGTTCCCTTAGTCCCAGAAGAGGAGTTGGTGTTATTTCTAATCTGGATCCAATAATGCCCCTTTGCCCCGGTAAGGTATTGGGTGGATGGGCAATGCCATCTGTAACATTATGCTATCACTGGCTCATAAGTAATGGGTGTAGGTTCGAGAAACTACAATATAGGTTTCCTCTTGATAGTACTCAGATATTAATGTAATGGAATAAGTCTTGACGGATGTTAATGTGATAGTATCTATTCCTTACTCTGAGAAAAAATGAGTACATGATAAGCTAATGTTGTTCCATGTTATTATGTTGTTTTTCTTACTTTTGGCCTGTTTACATACCATACATTCCACATACTGATGCCACTCTAGTGTTACATCATTTATGATGCAGATATACGAGATAGAGATCATCAATAGGCATTTCATTGAGTATCTTTGGACGTCAAGCAGATTGGTGAGCCTCCCTTAGTTCGTAGGATTCATATGCTATTTTCATTCTTGCTATAGAGTTAGAGTTTCTTAGCATTTATTTTGATTGAGGTAGGCATGTGTCTGTCATTGGCACCACCTATTAGGGATAAAGGCTTCATAGACTAGATTCGAATATTGATGTAAGACTATGAGCTAGTTCTTCCCGCTAATTTTTTTTATAATATTATTTTGAGACTAGATGATGATATGCCCATTTATTCTCTTATATCTTCTGTTGATTTGGGGAATGTGTGAATGAACAAATGTGATGAGGCCAAGTGGTTTGCTTGGGGACTAGAAATAGTTTCTATGTGCCAGTTACATCTAGAGTACCTTGCCGAGGCGTGACACAGGGCCAGATGGTCTGACACTCAATATAACAGTGGGATGTATACCCTACAGGAGAAAGAATCCATCTCATATAAATAATAATATCTCATCTCAGGATGTCAATCACGGGCCCCTGCCCCACAGAATATAAATCACAGGGCTCAACCCCACAGAATATCTATTGGGATCCTCTACCCAAACTTAGCCGGTGCTCAGTCCTTAGAATTTATATCCACCACCTAGCATCACAGTCGTGGCCACTGGGACACTAGTCCACGGGGAGTGTCACCAGGACCCAGACTGGACAGCTGGTGCTCATTGATGATGGGGAATATCATTTGGGATGAGATGTATCAATTAATCACTCATTCATCAAATCAATCTGAATCCAGTACTCCAAAGTCATATCGTGCCCAGAGTGAACGTAGGCAATGATAATCAGATCGTTCCCAGAGTGAATGTTGGGCAACAATACTCTCAACCTAGGTATCCCACAGTCTCAATCTTACCTAAACAATAACAATCACTACCTCTCTCAGATACAACAGATACCTAGAATTGGATGGAAAGAACCAGTACACAATAACTATCTACAGTACATCGAAGAGTATATACATCACAAAATAACATAGAGACACGCCTAGCTAAGGCCAAGTATACCACAACCTCATCAATCCCCAATGCCTAGAGAAAACATGGATAATCACGCTACATTATAGTCATCCAAGACAACCAAACTCTTCAGAGTTATGTCTATACCAGAACCAGGACATAATACGACATATAATTAATACACGGTCTCCTAATAAACACATCTCTATAGCGACAGGCAATGCACGATCATATCGGTGTAAGTCAAGTTAGTAAACATGCCTTCCCCAGGCATTAGCTCATATTCGATCCTTACCAGGCCCTTTTCTGTGTAAAGCAACTCATAGGGCAGCATCTGTATAACCTAAGCTAAGGCCCAAGAGGCCAGATAATCAGAAGGATGACACTCTTTAGGATTATATCATAGCTCAGCAACCAAAAGGATATCACCTAAGGCAACTATGTGCCGGCCTATTAAAAATGTGCCCCTCTCAACCAGATGCCAGTCCTCAAGACAAACTCATATAACTAGTGTCTCATCGTAGATCACCCAGAACTCCAGTAGGATATAACCTACACCTCGGTAACGGGGTTGCACTCCTATCTCTCACACGCTAGTGGGTCAGTGTAAATGCAATCGTATTACAAGTCACAAGGCTAATTTAGGGGTATAACTATGACCCACCCAGGACATGGTGTATCTCTAGTCACTAACCAGTGGCACAAGTACATAACAGATAACAACAGTATAAGGATAGTACAAACTACAGGGCAACATAGAATCATATTTAATCAGGGAATTCATCTAAATGTACTCAGTAAAGATATAGATAATTGTAGCCACATCATGCATATACATACCAACCAAATATACATACTAGATTCAGCGCACAGGGTAGCATATAATCATAGGTCTATCTCAAAAGCTAGTATATTCCGGTAGCCTCAGAACACACACATATACAAGCAAGAGTCAAGCTCAGTGTACATACCTGGCATATATTCACAGCTCCAACCAATTTCTTTCAGGCCCTTTTGTAGTCATATAGTGTAAGAATTCAGGTAATATAACAACTATAGCCGACACAACCCTTAATACAACAACTACTAGATCATAATATTATACATACACATATATCACATCCAGTCATATACGACATTTACTCTAGAACTCAATCCATAAAAAGTATACTCTTACACATTATATTTCAAATATGTAACCATTTCAGCTCAGTCTAGGGTTTATAGAAAGCCTAACCTAGCTGGCACCCGATGTCTTTTGGTCCGAGTCAATCAACTAAGATTTGCCCCTCCGAATCACTTCTTAATACTACTCAACTATTTAAACATAAGTCAGAAGATCATTACGACTTATTTGGCTATAAAATCTCAAGAAATGGGTGAAATTACATCAATTAAGACTAAAATGTGGAATATTGCACCCACACTAGGAATGTTGAACGAATCCTCATAAAATGACCCCCACATCACATCAAGTCTATAGCAAAATATTTAGCCCAAAACGGACCCCGAAACACCGAGAAAAGGTCCAAAAACAAAGTTAAAAACTTTATCAGGAAAACATTCTTTTCAAAACTTCCTCTGCCAAAATTCTTAAAAACTAGAAAAAAATTAGCGAATACCGAGTATACAATAGCACCCCTCTCGGAATGTAGAATAATTTAGACATAAATTTCACTTAATTCCATTAAAAAATGACTGAGATATTGTAATGTAAAGTTTTCAATCATTCCCGATATATCAATGAAGAAAAGCAGAGATTAACCTCGTAATACATATCAGATCCCTAATTTGGCTTCATCACAATGTTTGTTGCAAAAAATTGAGTCACATGGCCTTTTGAATCACTCAAATCGGATGAAAAATGAGCTCGAAATCGTGGTGCAAAGTGGAGTTTAATATAATATATATAACTTCCTGGAACTTATGTATATATATACACACACTGTTGCTGACACGTTTTTGCCATGTGGAAGCCCTGGTCGTGCCATGTGGCAGCCCCCAAATGTAGGCCAAGTATCCCTATTTCTTTCCATTTTCCTTCAATCTCCTTTTCATTGTTTCGGGCTCATTCAGACTTTGATTTTTGCAAACAAACTGTGTAACCCTATAGATTTCGATGTTTCCAATCCAATAGTGTGGTTGGAATTTCCAATGGAGCTTTCTACAATAAAGTGGGTGTCTTAATTTTTTGTACGCACTTTTTAACTAAAATCCCCGAGGGATCGAGTCACATCCAGACATTCCCAGTATCAAACGAGGGGTTGCCCCAGACAAAAATCAACATTTCAGAGCTAACCACACTATCAAAATTTTCATCTAAGGCATAGTTCCCGAGGGCATTAACTGGGTCAACTATTAATAGGTTCCAACAGTCAAATTTACAATCCATGATATAATTGCACCGGACACGCCCCTAGCCTAATTCGACCGTTCCGAAGCTAATAAAATAGTCAGAATTTTATTTCGAGGTCGTTTACTAGGACTTTACTCAAAAACTTATTTTGTGGATATAACTTCCGGATTAACTAAAAAATTAACATAACTCCCGAATAACCCCCCAACCAATAATCGCGCCAATAGTCCCGAGGTCACTATACACATGCTCAAGTCAACATAATAACAACAAAATCATAGAATTGACTCAGAGGGTCATTACAACATCCCCCACTAATAAGTCTTTTATCCACGAAAGTATAAACACAGGTATACTTGTATGCTCCAATCTATACCACGAGTATATAAGTCATAAGCATGTTCCGTATTCTACAATAATTCAGTACCACCCTTATTATCTAGAAATCCCACCACCCATCTGTATATAACAGCGAGTCAATGTGGCAATTCAACAAGAAAGTCTTAAGAATCTACTATTTGTCCCATCCACTTAATCAGTGTGCAAGTCACGAGGATCAATAGGCTACATTTACTTGTCCTTACTACATCACCAGATATTTGGATAATCATGGTTGTTCATAACTGTACTCATGGTTTACATATCGACTTTTACTCCATTCCTGGCTTGCTTATACAAGCGATTCCCTCCAGCAACCATAAATGACCCACAAGCTAACCAAATAATTGCGGACAATAGCTAATATGCTCTCATTCACATGCTGGGCCAAAACCTTCTTCCCTTGCTGTCCAATCCACCCAGCATCACCACCAAACACTCACTAATGCAACAAATACCCAATATAATACTACTCAAAAGGCTCTCTATACTTCCCTTCGTATCCAGACATTCATATCTTAGTTCTCAAACATGGTCCCTAGTAGTTATTACTATTTATCTCCTTATTCTATAATATCTAACAATTAACCCATGGCAAGAACCGTAGTACCCACCAGTGCTTAGAAGTTACCAAATCCTTACTATACAACATAGTAGTCAGCCTGACAAGCACTATCAACCACTCGTAATGGCCATAAAAGATTCAGGTATAACCCTCTAGAATATGTTCCACCAAAACCTCCCTTAACAATATTCGGTCATCACTTAACTCAACAAAACATTTTGGAGTACATATAGGAGAACAAGCTAGAGGTAGGGCCAACTTAGATTCAACCAGTCTAAACCATTCTGTAACGTCAATAGGTTTGACATATCGAGCCCAAGCTCACCTCACCTTCTGATCCGCATGACTTCTCTCATGGATGACACCCTCAGAACTGCTCTTTCCCCAAATTTGTAACCTGTACAAATCAGCGTCCATGGCTGGGATAACCCTGGGTGCCAACTCAGAGCTATCCTTAATATATCTCAAACACTTTGGACCTTGGCTAAGGCATCCTGTAACAAATTTATACCATATGGGCCCTGTGCCGTAGGCTCAAACCAGCCAACTGGAGTATGACATCAGCCACTATGAAATAGAAACAAGTCGATCTACCCCTAGGGCAATATCAAAACTGAGTTCATTTGACAATATCACTTGACCCGCATATCATAATCCTAAAGAATCATTGTACCTAATCCCTCACTAATAAAAAGGACCTTCCACTACCTCAATATCTTACCCAGGATAAAAGAGGCTCAAAAATCATACCCAAATAAGTGATTGGTGAAGCAATGCACCAAATACTATATAACCAAAACCCAAGTACCAGGCAATCTGGCAAAATGATCAATATTCCCACTAACAAGCATAACTAGGAATTCAAACAACACAATCTTAGTCGGCTAACAATCATAACAAGTCCCTAGAGAGAAGGGGCCAACAACTCATCTAATAATGCAACAATACTAGATATAATAATAGAAAGCCTAACTAAGCCTCTAGGCATAACATCCATCTCACAATCTAGTGATGACAGAATTATAAGAATCATATATCAACAAAATCACCACAAAAAATCATGGCCATAGAGACATAAGGTATAGTCATGGGTATGACCAATAGCTAGCCCCTCAAATACTATACACGCTAGTATCAGACTACCCACTCCAATAAGTAAGCATCAAAATAGTCATCTGTATAAATCATATAGTTTGGCTTACATTCAGCTGCCAATAGGGTATAATTGTGACATAAGCGAAAACTACTCAGAATCCCCCAAGTACATATACTCATCACATTCGACAACCCAACAGGGTAAACTAGTAGGTAAATAATCGAATATGAATATTTGGAAGGCACCAATGCTTAGGCTTACCTCAGTCACAACTTATCTCGCCTTCAGGATCTCTATCAAGAGTGTTCATCACTTATATAACCTTTAACCAGTCGCTAATATATAAATATACGTATCACAATACTCCATCCCTAACAATATCTCTCATAGCACAATATATAGCTACCACCAATAAAGTATGAATCACAAAGCCTGTCGCTGAGGCCCTTTTACATTCTCACTTCCTGTAAACTTTCTTATCCAGCTGTTACAACTCGAGGTCATCTAGCCTCTACTCATTAGGCTCTGGATGCTTCTCTCTATTTGGGATTAACGATACAATACTATCCCTGCCCAAAGTCTGATCTCTATACGATATCAACGTCGAGGGATAGATAAAGCAAAATTCTCAAGAATCAAAGAACCATTGACAAGACGCATAACAAGAATCAATAACACAAAAAAGTTCCCTAACATTTCATAGCATCTTGGAGACAAGTAACACACGTCTCTACACCTATCCACAGGACTCTACTAGATGGTAGCTCTATACAGCTGAAACCATCAAACCATAAGCTCTGATACCACCTTGTCATGACTCGGTCCTAGTCATGATGGCGCATACTAGTCCCACCTATAAGCAAGCTAATTCCCAACCCAAGGGTACCTGCCTTACCTTACTACTCTAAACCAAATCGATACAACAATAATATATATGCTGAGTTATTACATGAGTCATATGAGGTGTCTACTCCTATTGGTATATCTATTATTGCTAGAAAAGTTTATAAAAGTTGTCCTATTTACATCTTGCATAAAATATTGCCTTGTGATCTTGTTGAGTTAGACATGGTTGATTTTGATATTATTCTTGGGATGGATTGGTTGCGTGCTTCATATTCCTCTATAAATTGTAGAACTCAAAAAGTCAAGTTTTAGTTTCCAAATGAGCCTATTCTTGAGTGGGAGGGTAAGTTATATACAGACTATGATTCTATTAATTGTAGGACCCATAGGGTCAAATTCTAATTACCAAATGAACCCATCCTTGAGTAGGAGAGTCAAGATGTGGTGGTGAAGGGTAGATTCATCTCTTGCATTAAAGCTCGTAAGTTCATCTCTAAGGGGTGTCTTTACAATCTTGTGAGGGTTAGAGATGTAAAGTCTAAAGTCCTTCCCCTGGAGTCAGTTCAGGTTGTAAATGAGTTTCTTTATATCTTCCCAAATGACCTTCCCGGTGTTCCTCTCGAAAAGGGAAATAGACTTTGAAATAGACCTCCTCCCTATACTCAATCTATTTCTATTCTCCCTTACTGTATGGCCCCAATAGAGTTGAAGGAGCAATTGAGGGACTTGTTTGAGAAGGGGTTCATTAGTCCTAGCCAATCACCTTGGGGTGCATAGGTGTTGTTTGTGCAAAAGAAGGATGGGTCCCTTAGGATGTGTATTGACTATCGACAATTCAATAAGGTCACCATCAAGAATAAATATCCTCTTCCGAGAATTGATGATTTATTTGACTAATTGCAAGGGGCTAGCCATTTCTCTATGATTGATATTCGATCTGGGTATCATCAAGGGAAGGTGAAGGATTGTGATATTCGCTAGATGGCCTTTCGGACTAGATATGGGCATTATGAGTTTATTGTTATGTCTTTTGGGTTGACCAATGCACCAACCATCTTCATGGACCTTATGAATAGGGTCTTCAAACCCAACCTTGATTCTTTTGTTGTGGTATTCATTGATAATATTTTGATCTATTTTCATGGTGAGGAGGAGCATAGGGTTCATTTGAGGGTAGTGTTGCAAAGATTGAGGGAGGAGAAACTGTATGCTAAATATAAAAAGTGCAAATTTTGGTTGAGGGAGGTTGCCTTCTTATGACATGTGGTATCGAGGGATGGTATTAAGGTGGATTCTAAGAAGACTAATATGATTAGAAATTAGCCTAGACTGTTGACCCCTTCGAACATTAGGAGCTTCTTGGGCATAGCAGGCTATTATCGAAGATTTTTGAATGGATTCTCTTCTATTACTTCCCTTATGAAAAAATTGACTCGAAAGAAGGCTATGTTTATGTGGACCAATAAATGTGAGATAAGCTTCCAAACCTTGAAAGATATGCTTGTTTCCACTCCTATATTGTCACTACCGAATAGGCTTGAGGGATTTGTGGTGTATTGTGATGCTTCTAGAGTTTGTTTGGGTTGTGTGCTAATGGAAAATGGTAAGATGATAGCCTATGCTTCTAGCCAACTCACAGTGCATGAAAAGAACTACCCTACTCATGATCTTGAATTGGCCACTATAGTATTTGCTTTGAAAATTTTGTGACATTATTTATATAGGGTGCATGTTGATGTGTTCACCAATCATAAGAGCCTCCAATACGTCTTCACTCAAAAAGATCTCAACTTGAGGAAAAGAAGGTGGCTAGAACTTCTTAAAGATTATGATATGAGTATGCATTATCATCTGGGTAAGGAAAATGTTGTGATGGATGCCTTGAGTAGGGTGTCCATAGGTAGCCTAGCTCAAGTTGATGGTGTTGAGAAGGAGATGGCTAGGGAAGTGCATCGGTTGGCTAGATTGGGGGTTAGATTGAAGGAGGTTGGTAGTGGTGATGTTGTTGTGGATAGTGCTAGGTTTTCTTGGGTTGATAAGGTAATGGAAAGATCTTGATCCCTCCTTGTTAGAATTAAAGGCCTTGGTGAAAGAGGGCAAGGTGGAGGTTTTCTCCCAAGGGGGATATGGTTCCCTTAGGTGCCAAGGTAGGTTGTGTGTACCATGTGTTGATGGCTTGATGGAAAAGATCCTTGATAAGCCCATAACTCTTTTTATTCTATCCACCCTGGTTCCACCAAAATGTTTAGAGAATTGAGAGGTGTATTAGTGGGTAGGCATGAAAAGGGACTTTGCCAAATCAATTTTTGGTTGTCAGAGTTGTCAACAAGTCAAAATCGAGCATCAAAGGTTAGCCTAACACAAGACATAGAGGTTCCTACTTGGAAGTGGGAGGTGATTAATATGTATTTTGTGGTTGGGTTGCCCAAGACTAGAAAACATTTTGATTACGTTTGGGTTGTGGTTGATAGGATGATAAAATCGGCTCATTTTCTACTGGTTAAGACCATATATGGGGCTATAGATTATGCAAGGTTATACATCCATGACTTAGTGAGGTTGCATGGGATTCCTATGTCCATCATATCAGATCGCGGTGCTAGTTTCTTTATATCTTCCCAAATGACCTTCCCGGTGTTCCTCTCGAAAAGGGAAATAGACTTTGAAATAGACCTCCGGTGCTCAATTTACCTCACATTTTTGGAGGTCCTTCCAAAGGGGTATTGGTACTAGAGTTTAACTTTCTATGACCTTCTATCCTCAAATGGATGGCCAAGCTAAAAGAATCATCCAAACCCTTGAGGATATGCTTAGAGCATGTCTGTTGGAGCTTAAAGGTAGTTGGGACGATCATCTTCCGTTGATTGAGTTTTCCTACAAAAATAGCTATCATTCTAGCATCGGTATGGCTCCTTTTGAGGCTCTCTATGGTAGACATTGTAGATCACTGGTGGGGTGGTTTGAGATTGGTGAGGTGGCCTTGTTGGGACCAGATCTCATTATAGAGGATTTTGAAAAGGTTAGGATGATTAGAGAAAGGTTGAAGATGGCCCAAAGTCGCCATAAGTCTTATACCGGTATGAGGAAAAGGGATCTTGAATTCCAAGTTAGTGATTGGGTTTATTTGAAGGTGTCACCCATGAAAGGCGTGGTCTATTTTGGTAAGAAGGGAAAGTTGAGCCTAAGATATATGGGTCCTTATAGTGTGATGAGAAGGATTGGCAAGGTAGCTTATGAGTTGGAATTGCCTAGAGAATAGATTTGGTTCATCCGGTATTTCATGTGTCTATGTTGAGGAAATATGTGGGTGATTCGAATGCTATTATGTCTCTTGATGTTTTGCATGTGCTTGAAGAAAATTTGAAATATGAAGAGATTCCGATTTTTGTGTCTCTCATATACATCTCTTTGACATTCTGGGATGAATGTTCCCAAGGGGGAGATATTGAAACGACCCCAAGAAGTGCCTGAAATGTGCCTAAAAAATGTCTATAATCGTAATTTCTATATATCTCAAAATACGTGCGTGATATCAAAACTTCAACTTCATATTCTTGTTCAGGGGCAAAATTGAAGTGCTTCGAAAGAGCCCAAAATTGTAATTTTCGTATATCTCAAAATTCGTGCGTGATATCAAAAATTCATCTTCATATTTTGTTCAGGGGGTCAAATTGAGTGGAAAATGGGTCTAACCCCGATTTTAGAGCAACTGTATCAAAATTTGAAATTCGTAAAAATGCAATTTCCAATGAGGTTTACGCGTCCCTCCCGCAACACGCACTAGTGTTAAAATTGGTGCAGATTTTTTACTTCAGTCCAAAACTTTTAAGTCTTTGGCCTAAGTGTTCCCATACGTGAAAATACCTATGCTTAGCCATTTTCACCCTTGTATCATTCTAAACATTTCCCAATACTCATTCAAACACTTAACCAAATATTTTACTCCTAAATTCAAGTCTCAAAACCATTTCTGGATTCATTAGGATTACACTCGAGCTTCAAGTCTCCATCTACAATCTTCATCAGGTTCATCTCCAAAGCTAAGGAAAGTCACTGCACACTATGTTGGGATTTATAAAATTGTGACAGTTTTGCTATGTTTTGAGCTATGAAACCAAGCTTTATTGTAAGATTTGATGAAGGGTTTTGATGTATATTGCTTGAGGCTATTATGAAGTATCTATAGATGGTTTTAAAATGGATTTTCTAGCATGATAATACTCATGAATTTCATGGTTTTATACTAGCACTACATACCCTCTAGGTGTTTGATAAAATGTCCGATTATGGTTTCTTGAGGAATTAAAGGTCCAATGCATGTCTTATGAGTTGAATGACTATATGATGATGAAATGATGATGAAATGAATGTATGTATATGGTATTCTCTATATAGTGTTGGAATGTGACCATGCCCTACTCGGAGGGTTTGGCCCCGGGTAACTGTGTCAAGGGGTTCGTACTTAGATAACCTATCGGGGTGGTTTGTACTCTGGTAACACGATGGTAGGGTGCGCCTATCCATCAACCTTGTTGGGGGTTTGTACCTATCAACCTATTGAGGGGTTTACACTTCGACACCACGAGTGGTAGGGTGCGATGATCCACCAACCTATTGACGAGGTTTGTACTGAAATCACCAAGGGTGGTAAGGTATGATGATCCATCAGTAGTTTAATAGTCTCTTCTTACATAGATGTTATGTTCTATATAAGTATGTTTTACTTCAAGTATCATTCATACATGTCATATTGTTAGTAGGCTATATATTGCTTATGGTTATGCATTTTGCCTGTGTTGCCTATCTCTTATTGCATTGCATCCTACATACGTAGTATATTCAAACGTACTAACTCATACTCTATGCCTATATGATGTCACCATGTAGGAACCAAAGCACCACTTGATCATCCTCCTCCTCCATGTGGCTAGTTCGATTGTTCTACAAGCTTGTTGCTGATTCCTTCATTTCGGGGACGTGGCTTATGATCTCTTGCTATGTATTAAGACTATCTTTGTTTTGGTTATATATTGACTATGAGGGTGAGCTCGGTTGCTTGTCTTGGCCCCCGCTCTTATCTATGTAGTAGAGGTGTTGTTGGACATGTTATGTATCTATGTTATGAGTCTTGACTCTCTTCTTTCTTGATGTTATGATATGAAGGTTTATCATTAGTCCTAATTCTCTTATTTATGTTTATTTCTCATTTTCATTTTAATTGCTTCCACGACCAAGGATGTGTAATGATATGCTATGAGGCTTGTTTGGGGAATGGGTCCTTATAGTGTGATGAGACATACGTATACATACCAACCAAATATACATACTAGATTCAACGCACAGGGTAGCATGTAATCACAGGTCCATCTTAAAATTTAGTATAGAACAATGATAACCTAAACCAGCCCAAGTACTGATCATCGATACTGACTGACGAATACTATATAGGCCAATACCAAAACTGCTCCCAAATGAGGTATAGTGCTGTATGCAGGTGAAAGGCCCTAGTATCTATGCCTGTATGCCAACTGAACCCTCATAAGCCTAGATAGTACATATGCGCACAATAATAATATCGATAGAAGATCACAGAATCCCATAGAACTATTACAGAGCCCAACTCTCTACATTATTAGAAGAAGGGTCACTTGTACATGAGTGTAGGGCCTTAGTGTATAAGACTGAATGCCCCAGAGCCCCCACAAGGCCAGGAGGTACACCCTATCACAATCAGGTTTTGAATAGCTGAGTTGATCCATAAGTACGTAATCATAGGCCTCGTCTTAACAATCATAAGTAAATCAGGTCCCGACCCTGTGCCGGCATGTGGCACCCGATCCATAGTCCTCAGATTTGGACTTTGGTCGAGTAGACAGCCAAGGACAGATGGTCTGACACTCAATATAATGGTGGGGCATATCCCTCACGGGAGAAAAATCCCCCTTGCATAAATAATAGTGTCTCATCTCAAGATGTCAATCACGGGGCCTAACCCTACAAAATATTAAGCACGGTGCCTAGCCCTACAGAATATCAATCGAAGTCCTCGACTCAAACTCAGTCGGCACTTAGACCATAGAATCTGCATCTGCCACCTGGCATCATAGCTATGGCCACCAAGACACAAGTCCACGAGGAGTGTCACCCAGGACTCAAACTCTACAGACGTTACCATCGATGCTCAACAATGACGGAGAGCATCATCTGGGATGAGATGTATCAATCAATCACTCACTTAACCAATCTATCCTGATCTGAAACTCCAAAGTAATGTCGTTCCCAGAGTGAACGTAAGCAACAGTAGTAACATCGTGCCCAAAGTGAATGTAGGCGATGACACTCTCAACCTAGGTATCCCACAATCTCAATCCAGCCCAAACAATCACAATCACCACCTCTCTCAGATACAACAGATACCTCAAAATTAGATGGAAAGAACCAGTACACAATAACTATCAAAAGTACATTAGAGAATATAAACATCACAAAACACCATAGATCCATGCCTAGCTAAGGCCAAGATACCACAACCTCATCAATCCCCAGTGCCAAGAGAAAACATGGACAATCACGATACATTATAGGTATCTAAGACAACCAGACTCTGAAGAGTTATGTGTATACCAAAAGCAGGCCATAATACACGGTCTCCCAGTCAGCACATCTCTATAGCGACAGGCAATACACGATCATACTGGTGTAAGTCAAGTTAGTACACATGCCTTCCCTAGACGTTAGCTCATATTCGGCCCTTACTAGGCCCTTTTCTATGTAAAGAAACTCATAGATAAACATCTGTATAACCTAACCTAAGGCCCAAAAGGCTAGATAATCACAAGGATGACACTCACTAGGATAATCATAGCTCAGCAACAATAAGGATATCGCCTAAGGCAACCATGTGTTGGCCTACTAAAAGTGTGCCCTTCTCAACTAGATGCCAGTCCTCAAGACAAACCCATATAACTAGTGTCTCATCGCAATCACCCAAAATGCCAGTAGGATACAACCTACACCTCGCCAACAGGGTTAAACTATCATTTCTAACCCCCTAGTGGCTTAGTGTCAAAGTAATCGTATTACAGGTAACATGGCTCCTTCAAGGGTAAAACTATGTCACTCTTTAGAACAAGGTGTATCTCTAGTCACTAACTAGTGGCACAAGTACAGAACAAATAACAACAGTATACAAGATCATATAAACCACAGGGAAGCATAGAATCATATTTAATAAGGGAATTCCACCAAAGGTATTCAGTAAAGATATAGATGACCACATCCATGTCATACGTATACATACCAACCAAATATACATACTAGATTCAACGCACAGGGTAGCATGTAATCACAGGTCCATCTTAAAATTTAGTATATTCCAGTAGCCTCAGACCACATATACATACAAGCAAGAGTCAAGCTCAGTGTACATAACTGTCACATGTTCACAGATCCAGCCAACTCTTTTCAGGCCCTTTTGTAGTCATATAATGTAAGAATTTAGGTAATATAACAACTATAACTAACACAACCCTCAATATGACAACTACCATCCCATAACATTATATATACACAACACACAGATCACATCCAGCCATATATAACATATACTCTATAACTTAATCCATAAACAGTATAAGTCACATTTCAACTCAAACATGTAAATATTTCAGCTTTGTCTAGGATTTTGAGAAAGCTTAGCCTACCTTTGATCATGCTCAAGTTACAACTCTTTTTTGAGAACAAAGCAATCATTGTCAACGTAATAAACCTAACTAAGGCTAGGGTCAAATCTCACAAAGAATACAGAGACTTCCCAAATTGATTCACCAATAAACAATTCTAGTATTAACTAACTCAATTCCCCCAAAAAAGGGAGGGGTGTAATGATTGATAAGAAATTAAACTAATCTGACTAAAACAAGAGACAATCAATAATGGAGAGCAACTTGGGAAATTGTGTTCCCCATGATTCACCAACTCAATATCCTCTGATAACCCAATTCTCGACTAGACTATAGCATGTAGGATGGTAATTTAAATTCACCATGCCCTTTGGTCAAAGGTGAAAGGCGAATTTCATTATATGATATGGCCCATCTCTATAGTGTGCAATACTAACCATTACCCATAGTCCCAGTCAACCTCACTTGGCCTAGTTCGATTTATTAGATGAGAACACATCATCAAATCCTGTTAACCAATCTCTTTTCCTATTCATTACCACCTAGATCGGGATGGTAACACTAAGTGAGTTCTAATGTTGGCCACTACTAGAAAACATGTAATATGAAGAGACATAATTAATACATGTAAATACCCATTCCAAGAATTATAAATTATCTAGGTCTATTTGATTAGATCTTCATGGTTCCCACAACCCCAAGTTGTGGGTTTAGCTACTCATGCTGTTGGTAGATAAAGAAACTATTAATTGAGAAAACATAATTAATCTCTTACCCAAATTGATTGAAGAAAAAGCAAACCCAATATGTATTGAGAATCACAAGGTTAAAAGATACAATGAATCCACAATTGTATTCTCTTCTCCATGGAGAGTCTCCAAGTAAAAAATCCTAAAGAGTGTTCTAATGATGTTCTCTCTTCTATTCTGCTGTACTCCTTATTAAAAATAACCTAATTATACTATTTATAGTATTTACAAACTAGTCCCAAAAACAAAATAGAAAACCGGTTGGCAGACCCTACGACACGTACCTACGACACGTACCTACGACTCATAACAGGGTTTATGAGTAGTAATAGGGGTCTCGTGTTTAGCTTCTTAAATCTTGGACTTCACTGCTATGGATCCTCATACGACTCGTAGTCTGATCTACGACTCGTATCACCTTCTTGTAGACTTTATCATCATCATCTGGTCCGTCTCTGAAATTCTTCACGAAACCTCTCTATACGACTCGTAAAGCGATGTACAACTCGTATAGGTGTCTCATATAGCTAAACATCAGACTTTCATCCATCACTAGAAATCCCTATGAAACCCACTGTATGACTCATAGATGGCTCTACTACTTGTAGAGTCTCTTGTAAGCCTTCAAGAACTAGAAAAGTCTGTAATTTTCTCCAAAAGTCATGCCAACGTACTTTCCTGCGAAAACAAACACAAAAACATATAAAAACCAAAATGTCGCATAGAGAACATACAAAATCCTGAACCAAATGTGCTGTATTTGACAACACATTAATACCCTCAACTTAAAATTATTGCTTGCCCTCAAGCGCAGCTCAATCTATATTGATAACAAAGCAACACATAGACCTCAACCCAATGACATACATCATATATAATTCAAACTTAGGTACCCACATCAGCTTTTCAAAATCAAATCAGATAGCTATTTAGCAAACTAAAACACACTAGTGCATTTGACAACACAACAAAGAAAAGCAAAGGAATATCAAGTATCCATAATCACTGAACAAGTTAAATGCTAACGATGCAATGCAAGTGCCCTCATAGAAAGAAGTCCCATTTTAAGATTCAATGATGATTTCAATATCAGTCTTCGGACTAAGCAAGAACATTCACTATTACAAAAGATGTTCATGCATGATGACAAATACCATAAGCTCGCACGCATACTCATGGCTTAGATTTTTGACCGATTGGACTAGGATCACTGTAGGACTTTCTAGGCTTGTAAGGTAGGATCAGGGGGCTTTGGTATGATATTTTGGAAAAAGTAGTGACTAGAAGCCATCCTTGAACTACGTATTTCAATGTTTTTACCTTACCAACTCTAATATTTCCACCTTATTCTCCCTTTTCCCACACTCAAGGTTTTCTAGGTATTTTCTTCTCATTTTTTAGCTTTTGCCTCATTTTTACTCTTCATTTTGCTTTTAATCTCAATTTAAGGCATCTTTTTCTTTTTCTTGCACCCAACACATGATTTTCTTCTTTTTCTCCTCATTTCCAACTTACCACCTTATTTTTGTGATTTTCCCCCTACATCGGCCACCATCAACTTAGGCTTTTAGTCTATTATGAAGTACACAATATCTATTCCCCAAACCAGAGCCATTTTTGGTAGCCACCCTTAACTTAAGGATTTTTGCTTTAATCAAGGTTCACAATGCTCAAGGACAGACCAAGACCAATTTCAAGGTTTATCACTAGACAAGGTTAGGATAATTAGGTATTTTAGAAAGAATTGGTTCATGTAGGGCTCAAATATTTGGAGCAAGGATAAAACATCATTTGGTTGGTTATTTTAGGCTAAAGTGGACTAATTTATAGAAAAAAGGTCTAAGATCCCTTCCTAATCCATTTACTCAACAATCTAACTTAGAGTAACAGGGCATGTTCTGAATTAGCACAAAAATGCATAAATTTACCAAAATGGGCTCTCACTCACATGGCATTGCAAAACATGACCAACAAGCAATTCATAGATCATGCTTCATGTCTCAAATTACCCTCACTTAGCAAAACATCTATTGCCAAACACCCTAACATGCATGATTGCCATTTAACTACTAATCAAAATTTTTTGGTAGGTACCAATTTTCAAAACAAAACATAAAAAACATGCTATATGCCATAAGTATTAGTACTGTATGCTACAAATATTATCTAAACATCCTAAACATGCCAGTTCAACAGAACTAAATACCCAAGAGAAAAAAGAGCATATGCAAGAAAACCTCGGGATTACAATTTATGGTAGTTATGGACCATAAGATACTCTGACTTCACCAAAGCCTGTAACTACCCATACCTTATCGAAAAAGTTGTGCATTGTCCTCAATGTACCAAATCAAGCAAAAATATAATAATAGGGTTCAAACATATACCTCGGTGCCTAAGCGCCAGTCTGTAGCTGAGTTTACCCATCCTCCTCCTGTGGGGTAGTCTCCCCAACTTCCCACTATATTTGAATAGGCTAATACCCATTGCCCTATTATGCTCCTAGACTAGCCTCATCTTCTCCTCTTACCTTTATGTCCTCAAGACCTGCCTGAGCTCGTCCTCCACATCTTTATCATCCACAGGGTGCTTTGCATGTATATTCCACTCAACAGGATCCTTATCAGTGCAAGGGCTTTTCCCAAGGGAAGTTTGAGTAGGCTTCGTGGAGGCAAATAAGGCAAATAGTATCTCTATAGGTGTAGACTCTGATAATGTCATGGGGCGCCAAAAGTGAAGCTGTCATGATAGCCCTAAAGTTTGCAATCTCCTCATGTACAATTGATAAATTTGAAGGTGGGGCCTTGGCTAACCTCTTCTACACTCGATCCTCAAAGGTATTGATGTAGGCATCCACCATAGAAACACACTCCTGAACAGTAGATATGGTAAATGCCTTGCACCGCTCCTCTGAGTTTGCAAGAGTCTGTCAAACTATGGCCTAAGTGACTGAATAAGCTGAGATAACTGGGCCTCAATATGTGATAGACGGTGCGACATAGCCTGAATCAAAATCACAGACAAATAAACCATGCTCGATGGAGAAGTTTGTGAAGTACTGGACTTTGGTGTAAGAGCAGCTATCGTCGGACCTCTCTCATCATCGACTGCCTCAGGCTCTCTGGGTCTCTTATTGATAGTAGCAGTTAGAGTAGTGAGGTAGTCATCGAACCCTCAAGAGGTAGCTTCGGTGCGAATATAGATCATGGTGGTAGTGCTCGCCAGGTCGCCACCAGGTTTTCATTAGCCTTTATTAGGCCGAGCTCCAGGGTATGCTGTATATCAACTAAATGTCTAGCTGATGAAGCTTCTCCACTCGTGAATGTAAATAGATCTTGTGGATCAAGGTCGGGAATGGGTTGAAGGTGGCCTTCTTGAGTGCTGACTCATGAATCTGCTCTGCTATGACTCGGGCCCAATCAATGTCATAGCTAGCCAAGATGTTGGCAACTAATACTGCCTGCTCTGGTGTCAAAGTATTATCCTCTAGAGTAGCCCAGATGCAGGATCAAACAACCGCCCACCAAATTTTGGCAGAGAAAGAGAGTGAAGCCTTCACAATAATCTTTGTATGTGTGGTGACCCATGCAGGCTCTGGACCCTGCTCTGCAATATGACCGACCACCCATATTAATAACTCTATATGCTATATGAGATCCTTTGAAATCAATGTGGCTCTAGCCTGCCTCAATCTATAGTCAAACTTAGCTGTCAATCTCAGGGCTCGATACTTCGGACCAAAAAGTACATGACAAATCGTCTCCTCTAAAATATCAACCTGCTAGCCTCTCACTCGTATCTCTATCAATATCGGTTGTATGAGAGTTCTCTTCCCCTTGGGAAGATCTCAAAGAATAGTGGCTGCATATGCTACATAAAACTCCCGTACCAAAATCGAGGAATATCATCCAAGCCTTTGCATCAACCATGTGAGCCCATATCATTTCATTATGCCCTTCAAACCTGGGACACGGCTAAATCTTTCATCAATAAATGAAGGCTCCTCATATATCAAAAGGGTGGGTTTGCCTCAGTTTTTAGGCTACATGCCCTCCTGAAATATGGCCTTTATCCCCTTGATGCACCACCAGTAAGTACTAGCGTTCAGTGGTGAAGAAGATGATGGTGCGACCGAGGATTCTACATCTCCTCTATCCTGGAATCCTTTCTCTGAACTCGACTCATCTTTGGACCTAGTCATCTGGGGCATGGTACTCCCTATCCTCTTAGTACCTTTCTCATCCGGCTAGGAAGGACTTGCTCTCTGAGCCTTAGTCTATGCAGCTGAGGCAGCTGCTGCCCTAGTCTATGGTACCCCAACCTCAAGGTCTGATGAAACATCATGGATCTCAAGTGACCTACTCAATTGAGGGGTCCACTCATCATCAATCAGCTCATTGATGAGCTTCCTCCTAAATGACTCAATCTTAGATCGATTTTCTTTCGAGGCCATAATTCATACAAATTCAACATAAAACTAGACTAGCCTCATCTTCTTAGATCGATTTTCTTTCGAGGCCATAATTCATACAAATTCAACATAAAACTATACCATGATTAGCCCCAAAATTCAAGAAATAATACAACAAAAATTGAATTGGATCAGTTGTAGAAAGGTGATATAAGAGCCAGTTACAAGTCGTAGTTAGAACTATGAGTTGTAAAATGGTCCCATAAACCAGAGGTGCAAAACAATATTGAACACTAAAAAACTATACATGAGCCAAGTACAACTCATAACTTGGTTTATGTGTCGTATGCTGGTTTCGTATAAAGTTCCAAAGAGTAATTTTCAAAATAGGCAAGGGTCTATGAGACATATCTATGACTCATATAGGGATCTACGACTTGCAGAGGGGTCAATGACTCATAGAAAACAAGTTGTAGAAGACTCTCATAAACAAGAACTTCCAGGTACTTGACCTAACCAAATTAATCACATGGACCCAAAAACATTTTCATCCTAAATCTTCGAGCATCGAAACAAGGATAATTGTATGTACACCTTCAGAACATAATAATGCAATACCCCACACACACTATAATTATTTGTACTACACACATGAAACATGATAAGGACTTTCAAATTAGTGCCAACGTTAAAAGTGTTTACATCTCGCGCTAAAGGGCGTCATGTGTATCTAAAGTTTAAGAAAGTTGCCCGTATACATGTTTTGCGTTTAAAGGGCGTCATGTGTATCTAAAGTTTAAGAAAGTTGCGCGTATACATATTTTGCATTGAATTAAGGGGACTAAGACCCTAAACAAAGGAAAACAATTGAGGTGCTTATAGG
>DF365146.1:3144-15856 GCA_000787875.1 Solanum virginianum
CACATAGCCTCCTGATACACACTCTCAAGGTACCATTCTTTTTACGTACAAATTACACTGGTACACCCCAAAGGGAACACAGTAGGTCTTATAAAACCCTTCTCTAATAAGTCTTTTAACTATTCTTTTAATTCACGCAATTCTACCAGGGCCATTCTATATAGAGGGACGGAAATAGGTTAAGTGCCTAGAAGTAAGTCATTACCAAAATCTTCTTCTTGATTGAGAGGTAAGCTTGGAAGTTCTTTAGGGAACACATCCCCAAATTCATTCACTACTAGAACTGATTGTAGAGTTGGCGATTCTGCCTCCATATCCCTTACTCTAACTAAATAATATACATACCCCTTAGATATCATCTTTCTTGCCTCAAAATAAGAGATAAACTTACCCTTTGGCACCCCAACATTGCCTTCCCATTTAAGAACTGCCTCATTTGTAAAGTGGTATGAAATAAACCTCCCCTTTGGTACCCTAACTTTACCTTTCCATTTAAGAACTGCCTCATTTGAAAAGTGGAAGTACACTCTTTTAGTTCGGTAATCCATGGTAGTATAGCAAGAAGCTAACCAATCCATACCCATTATAACATTGAATTCCAACATTTCTTGCTCAATAATGTCAGCAAATGTGTCGCGGTCACAAACAGTTACTACACAGTCATAATAACCCCTTCTAGCCATAATAGATTCACTGGTTGGTGTAAACACTTCAAATAGTTTATTCAATAATTTGGGTGTTCTCTTAAGCTTCCCAGAAACTAGTGGGGTAATGTATGATAGTGTAGAACTAGGGTCGATTTGTTCAATAATTTGGGTGTCCTCTTAAACATCCCAGCAACTAATAAAGTGATGAATGATAGTTTAGAACCAGGGTCAATTAATGCATATATATTATGTGAAAAGATGGACAATGTACCTGTGACCACATCGGGTGAAGCTTCCAAATTTTGCCGACTCCCCAGAGCATAAGTGTGATTCTAGACTCCGCTAGAGCTAGCTACCCCTCTTATAGCTTTACCATGACCCATAGGTGCTTGTTGACCCCTACCTAATAGAGGAACTGACAATGATGATCCAACAGTTGACCTAGTAGATTATGCTATATCACCCATAAGCCTCCTCGGGCAATCTGTTATCATATGCCTTGGTGCACCACACCTATAACAAGCATTTGTCCTAACATAACATATACCTAAATGACTTCTTCCACACTATTTACAAATTTGCCTAGGAGTCATTTGCTAGCCTACTGAATATCCCATTGTCCGAGCACCTTGCCCTTCACTTCTTGGACCAAACTGATTACTCCTAGACCCCTGAAGCTGTGGTGTAGCATTGGTTGTAGAGTAGGAGGATGGTCGCCTAGGCGGTCTATTAGAAAACTGAGGCCTAAGCTCACATTGGGGTGGTGTAAACTGCCCTGTAGACCTTGCCCTCTTGGACTGCACCCTTTCTAACTCTTATGTCCCTCTCCTTTGCCTCTGATCCTCTTATTTCTGTGCAAAATCTTGCATTCTTGCTATACCTATGTCTTTGTTCAAGGAAGCAATGGTATAGTCTCTGACCATATACGTATCCAATCTATCCACATATTGATGAACTCTATCTACCATAGTAGCAACTATATTAGGAGCATACGTGGCTAGGGAATTAAATTGGAGGCTATATTCCCTCATGCTCATATTCCCTTGGTGGAGGTTCAAGAATTGATCTGCGCAGGCCTCTCGGATTTCTAACAACAGGTAATGTTCGAGAAATGACTCTTTGAACTCCTTCCAGGTAGTTGGAGGTACATCTATACCCTTATATTGTTTCCAAGCTTCATACCAAAATATATCCACACCCTTTAACCTATATATCACTAACTCAATAGCTTTTGTACCACTCATATGTATAACATCTAAAGTATGTTGAATCTGATCAATATAGTCTTGTGGATCTTCATTAGGATCTGACCCAATAAAGGACGGAGGGTCTAAATTAATGAAGTCATGTATCCTCATTCTAGCTGCCCTGTTCCCACCAACTACACCTATAACTGGACCATCATGTCTTTGACCTTGGCCAGCAACTATACGAGTCAATAGTTGGACTGCATTTCTTAGATCCTACATGGTAGCATCGATAGGTGGTTCTGAGGGAATTTCACTACTTCTTGGTTCATCTGGAGCTGGAGGAGTTGGAGATGTCTGTGAC
Organism: Solanum virginianum; assembly: GCA_000787875.1. NCBI lineage: Eukaryota > Viridiplantae > Streptophyta > Magnoliopsida > Solanales > Solanaceae > Solanum > Solanum virginianum. The sequence continues at coordinate 5,343 of DF365146.1, forward strand.
ACGGACTCATTTCGTTGTCTCACCTAACTGGGTATACTAACCACCACTTCTACTTCCTTCTCTTTACCTTTGTTTTTCCTGGTTTCTGGCATACTTGCTGTACAAAATAATTTAGGGGTTAGACACAATCCACCTATTACACTTAGCTCTATGGCATGATCTAAAGAATGAAAATAAAGTAACAACTCTAAAATACCACATAGCCTCCTGCTTATAAATATGGGGAACAACACATCAATAAACAAGACTCTACATAGACACGGCTTTGTAGACTCCCTAGGATGACCCACTCTGATACCACTTCTGTCATGCCCCAAGTCTCGTTAAGGTAGACTAGTACCTGTTGTAGATAAGGCTCGAGAGAATGAACCTGTATCAATACACTTTCTATACATATTATAAGGGATTTCTTCATTCAATATGTCTTTCAAAAAGTAAGCAATAATAACAAGCCAAAAGGAAATGGATATGGCTAGGTCATTGGGGCTATGTTGTCTAAAGTACGAGATATGACCACACTTTAATTTACATAGTCTACAAAGCCTCTAGATAAGGAAAAGCATCTGATAAGGTTTGGAACAGGCTCCACTCAACTAACTACACAATACAAAAATATAAGCTCTAGACACACAAAGCTCCAAAGCAACTTGGAAATTGGTAACAGTAGCTAGATAGCTTGTACTCCTACTAGGGAGATCTACTAGCCCCTGTACCTGCAGCATGAAATGTAGGTCCCCCATAAGGGACGTCGGTACAAGATAATGTACTGAATATGTAAGGCAGGAAATACTATAATTGAAGTAACAACTCAAATGAAACTATGCACTGGTGTAGGATAAGAGACCACCTTTAGTTATACTATGGGATCATGTACTTTATGTTTGTTTTTATTACTTTACCTTTACTGTATAATTTGTGTATAGCATGTAATACAAATGACCAGTTGATCAATGGTAAATCTATATTGGGATCGGCCCTAGCTAGGCTTTTTCTCTATCCCCTTGGGCTACCCCCTATGATATGATCGACCCTGGCTAGGTGATTCTTCCACCCCTCGAGTTACCACCCATCAATAAGCAATATACTTTACCTTTCAGTTACCTTTGAGATGATTCTTTTAGTGGTTATAATATTGGAGTTGTAGGATAGTAGTTGTAGTGTGTGACATGTAAATAATCATACAAGACAATATGATAGTGAAAAGAGTACATTACACAAGTAATGAAATGCGTATGAGATGAAACAACTCGTGAACTTTATTTAGGAACAAGAACCCATGTGTCTTGTTATCTAAGTATGTATGCAGATTTGAAGGTGACTATGTATGGGAGCATATGAACATGTAAAAGAGTGGAGGCATGGTCAATAGTTGTGTCAGAGTTAGTAAGTGCCTTTATGTGACAAGGAGTGATCTATGTCTCATGCAAAATAATGTGAAATCAAGTAGCCTTACATACCTCATTGTATGACCGTGTTATTACCTTGGAGGAACTACTTTTTCCCCTAAATATTTATCTATAATATATTAGGCAATAAGACTAGTATTAGAAGCAAAGAAACACTTCTTGGCATCCCAATCTCATAAAAAATAACACACGGGCAGCAAGCATATAATTATAAACCCGAGAATATCCTTTCAACCTTTCCGCCTCTAATCGTATTTTTTAATATACATTTTCATATACATATCATGTGCAGCCTATTTAGTGCTATAACAGTCTTACAATAGCCCACATATAGTAATTCCACACAACATACAAATCATACAAGTAGGCAACATAACATTACGTCGTCTCACTACATTTCGATGTCAACAATCCCAATTATGTTTTAACTTCAACCAAACTGCATATAACATACCTACATATACCATCAGCCTTAAAACAGACAACAATAGTTCTAAAATAGATAGAGGTCATGGAGCAACAATTCCCAACCACCAGCCCATAAGTTCGTACTAAGAATACAATTACAATATCATATAAGAACTCACTCTTGCGGGCTGTAAATAAGGTGCAACAGCCTGGTTACATCACTAACAAAATAAACCTTGGTAAGAACTTAAGTCTTACTTCATAACTCAACCAACCAATAAGAGAAAAGCCTCTTAAGTAACAAGAAAAGTGCACAACAATCCTTAGGACAGATGCTGTCCAAATTTCTAGCACAAGCATAACTAGCATATACTTCTTATTTTTCATAAACAAACCATACTATGTACACAAGTATCATTACTGACCTTTAACTTCAAGGTTTATGCTTGCTTTAGGAACCCTTATAGTGTTGTGAGGGCTACTTTTCACACATTGAAAGAGAGCAAAGAATAACTAAGAAAAGCAAATTTTTTTATCCAAATTAAAATAACTTAAGGGAGCTATTTTAAATCCATTTTAAAGGTGGATTTTAGCCGACCTACTAAGCCATTTTAACCTTAATTTGTTAAGCTAGTGATGCAGCTTCTTATCCCTTTCACTGGGGCCTTATTGGGTTCAAATTGGTTGGGCCTTGGCTACCCACTTTTTCCTTTTCTCCTTACTTAGTTTTGGCCCAATTCACCAAGTGAGTTGTGTTGTACTTGGGCCCTTTCTCTACTATTCTTAGGCTGAAAATATTATCCATTTATGGTGCTAAAACATGGGATAAAGTTATATCTTTAACACAGACTTTATTCATTATCGAACTTAGACTGATTTGGCATTGGGCTTCATCTTCGTTTAGCTAGCATACTTAAGATAAGCATGTAGGTGACTCACCTGTTAGCTTCCTAAATCCTACAATCACCTCACTTGTTTTACCTTATTTAAGGTCGTGATCTCCTCAATTTGACTTAAAACTTATTTAAACTCGACCCTCTTCAGTGTTAGACATACATATCGCCCTCTAATTTGAGATTCAAGAACTTTTAAAAATTGGTGCTAATTTGAAAAGCCATATGATATTTCATTGCTTAATACTAGTACTGTAATATGTGGGGTGTTACAGACACTATTGATATTGAGATATTGGTGATATTGAGACACTGAAGATATTGAGATATTGATGGCATTGAGATAATGAGATCATTTTTATTGATGATATTATGATATAATTGTGATCATGCACATTGCATTTATTCTTACTTGTGCATTGATACTTGTGATGGCTACGATCGAGATGTGAGTAAGAAAACATGTATATTGGTGTTTGAGGTCTCTACCGATTGAGCTGAGGTAATATGTTGATGGTCCGAGGTTGTTTCTGGACAGGTCTAAGCCTTTTCTAGATGGGTAAGCATTAGCCGAGGTCTTTGTTGGTGATGTTACCGAATATATGGTCAATGTGAGACCCCTATAGGTTCCTTTTGAGGTAGACAACTATATCTGATCAGTGGATGTATATTGTAGGATAGACATATATCACGATTATGTGACATTACATCACATTATATACATCTCATGGTGTCCACTCTATCTCATATCTTATCTAATTGATATAGTTGTGTATTATTTACAGGATTGTGTTCTTATTATATCCTTGATCTTGAGGAAATTATTGGGTCTACTTATACACTTATAGATTAAGGTACTAGGCTCGATGATAAGTATGTCCATATTATGGTGATTTGTATATATTACATTGTGCAGGGGCTTTTTTGAGTTCAAGTTTGTAGTTCAATGGATTGTGGTTGGGATTTAAGGAGTTAATTATGTTCTTCATTGCTTTACTTTAGGTTAGTTCCATTTTGCTGAGTACCTTATGATGTACTGCTCACCCCTTGCTACATTTTGTAGGTTATGAGCCCGGTCCATCCTATTACACTTACTTTCATGATTGGATCAAGCTTCTAAATTTCTTGCGAGGTAGCTACCTATGTCTCCAGTAGGCCTTTAGGATTCCATTTTATGTTCTTGTTCTATTTGAGGACTAGGCATTATGACTTGAATTTTATTTGTATAAATCTATGCTTAGAGTCTTGTACATGTGACACCAGTCGTTTAGATAGTTGTAGTTAGTTATCTTCTCCTTATCTATATTATTAGATTGTTATCTTTCACTTTTATCATTACTATTAAGTTTCTTGGGTTTTGGGTTGACTCTCCTTGGTGTGCTGGGTGAGTGCCATCACACATTGATTTTGGATCATGAAAATTTGGTATCAGAGCCCAGGTTTATAGGTCTCACATGTGTACAAGCCCAGTAGGATAGAGTCTTAAGGATGGCTACGGAGACATCTATTACTTATACTATAGAGGCTACAGAGAATGTTAGAAAATTCCATCTTGTTCTTTCAATTCCTATAATTCATGATTATTGTTGGGTTTCTTAATATTATGTGATTGTATGCATGTGCCCGTGCATGTATCTGCCCCTGAAGGTGATCCTTTAGTGCTTGGAACTCATGATTGGTGTTCTATGTAAGAATATGAGATGTCATTATTTGGCTTGGTATTTGATCCTGCACTAAGAAAGAGGTAATGGACTTAATGGATGAATGAATTGTTAGCCTTGGATTGTCCTATCATTAAAAAAGATTTGAGCATCGTTAAGGCTCGATGAGGTTTGTCAAAGGTAAGATATCGAAAGGTGAAACTGAATTGAGGGAGCCAAAGGAACAACTCCAAGATCTCTTGAGCAAGAGGGTTCATATGCCCTAGTGTGTCTCTATGGGGTGCTATTAATTTTTTTGTGAAAAAGAAGGATGATTCTATGAGGATGTGTATCGATTATAGAGAGTTGAACAAAGAAACAGTTAAGAACAAGTATCCTCTCCCTAGAATTGATGGTATTTTACTAGCACAAGTGTGCAACCATGGTTTTCAGGGTTGATTTGGGATCCAGACATCATCAACTAAGGATTAGGGCTTCTGGAATTCCTAAGACAACTTTACAGATGAGATATCTGCACTATAAGTTCCTTGTGATGTCATTTGGGCTAACCGATGCCCCAACTTCTTCTGTAGAGTTATCGAATGGTTTCTTTTGACTATATTTGGGTTTCTTGTTTTTGTTTTCATCGATGATATATTAGACTACTCTAATGTCAGAGAGGATCATGAGTAGCACTTGATGATTGTACTTCAATAACTTAGAGGGGAGAGGTTATATGCCAAGTTATCCACGTATGAGTTCTGGTTGAGTTCGGTAGCATTCCTTTGTCATATTATATCTAGGAAGGGTATTCAGGTTGATCCAGTATAAATTAAGGCTGGTTGGGGATGGACTACTCCTACTTCAGCCGTCGAGATTCATAGTTTTATGGGCCGATTTTGTTACTACAAATCAATATAGAGGGATTCTCTTCTATAGCAGCTCTATTGACCGGGCTTATTCAAGAGAATGCCCCATTCTTGTGGTTGGATAATTGTTAGGAGAACTTTCAAAAGCTTAAGTATTTTTCGACTATACCTCCTATTTTGACATGCCAGAGCGGGGGAGGCGGGGTTGATGTTACAGTTCATTGTGATGCATCTGGTCTTGATGTAGAAAAAGGAAGGTGGTAGCTTACACCTTTAGATAGTTGAAAGTTCATGAGAATAACTATCCTACCCATAACATGGAGCTAGCAGTGGTTGTGTTCGTATTGAAGCTATGAAGGCACTATCTTTATGGGGTTCATTATATTGTCCTCACTGATCATCGTAGCCTACAATGCATATTCAGTCAGAAAGACTTGAACTTGAGATAAAGGAGGCAGATTGAGTTCTAAATGATTATGATATGACTATTTTATGCCACCAAGGGAAGGCCAATATGGTAATAGATGCTTCGAGTTGAGAGGTATATAGTATGGGAGTCTTGTAGCTATGCGTGTTGATAAGTGACCCTTAGCTGGAAATGTTCAAAAATTTGCCAATGGATTGGTAAGATTATAGATTTCATTGTCGAGGATGGTACCTTCCCTGTCTACTAGACTTCCTAATGTCATACGGGTTACTAAACACAACGATTCAACAATGTACCCCCTGTTTTAAGGCAAGGAAACCACCCCAACACTTTCAACCACCAATTTCATCAATTACATGTTCAAACCAATAAGTACAATATGAATTTCAAGCAATTCAACCCCCCTTCCCGAAACAGTGTATTCAACGCCACAGTTAAAATTTTTCAAATTCCAACATAATAATATCACATTATGCACAATACAAGACCAAGATCACAAAACACCCAATTTTCCCTAAATTCTCCTCAATTTCGGCCTAGGGTTTTCACCCCCAACAATTTAGCATAAAAATTACTCACATGAACAAATTAGGCCAAAATTCGTCACTCCCAACAAGTGTCAACTAGGATCAAACATCAAACAACTTAACCCACTTCAATTTTACCGAAAATCATGAGGGAGTTAATCATTTGTAGTAGTAAAATCAACCAATATGAGGCGAGAAAACATACCTTGTGTCACAAATGCAATCTATGTGATGAAGATCTTGACAAAAGTGATGTGCCACATGGATTAATTTGAAATTGTTATGATTGAGCGAGAGGGAATGAGAGAAAAATGTAAAAGAAGGAGTTTGGGGTCATGTGAATAGAGAAAAATGGGGAAAATGGATTGGTGGCTATTTAAAGGGGTGGAGCCACATGGGGACACGATAAATATAACATATGTCCGCGTTGCCTCCGCATAGCAGAGTGAATGTGGACATTACCTTTTTTTTTGTTTTCAATTTTTCCCAAAACAGTGTACTTCCGTGATGCATCCGAGTCGCAGTGTTGTTGTAGAGGCACATTGTCCGGGGTTCCATAAAATTATTTTTTAAAATTTTGAACCTTGTAGATTCCTCTAAAAACTAGAATATAATACAAAACACTAAAATAAGTGAATTAGACCAAAAAAATACCCAATGGATCATCGGGAATTAAGGACGAAAAAATTTGCACAAAGATCTACAAGTTTAGTGATAGGATGCATCGCGGGCCAATACTTGTGTAATTTTTGGCATAATATGTTACACGATCTAGTAGTGGTAAGGTCTGCGTACATTCTACCCTCCCCAGACCCCACTTGTGAGATTTCACTAGGTATATTGTTGTTGTTTATACAATAAAATAAATTAAAGAAAACTAAGATACTGGTTTCCTCACCACGGGTTGCCTCCCGTACAGCGCCTGATTTAACATTGCAGTATGACGCACCATATACTCATTCATCATTGGCCAACTCAATGGCCTCTTCAACCTTATTTGTGTCCTCACCGTAGTAGTGCTTGACACATTGACCGTCTACCAAAAATGTTTGGTTGGAGGTCATACCCTTTAATTCCCCAGCTCCATGGGATGTTACCGCTACCATCAAATACAGTCCACTCTATTTCGATCTCAGCTTACCTGGAAACAACTTTATGCAAGAGTTAAAGAGCAATACTTATTGTCCTGGCTCAAAGTTCTGCTTGATTATATTCTGGTTATGCCATTTCTTTGTTCGCTCCTTGTACAGCTTGGTGTTCTCATAGGATTAGAGCCAAAACTCATCCAACTCTTCTACTTGTTCCAATCCTTTTCTGCCAGCAAGCTCTAGATCAAGACTTTGCCTTTTAATTGCCTAGTATACTTGGTGGTGGGCTTGACTGACAACTGACAAGCCTTATCATACACCAATCGATAATTGGATGTGCCTATTGGGGTTTTATAGGTTGTTCAGTATGCCCATAAGACTTCATCAAGCTTTACAGCCCAATCTTTTCGCATAGCATTCACTATCTTCTGCAATATCTGCTTAACCTCCCAGTTTGACACCTTGACTTGTCCACTTGTTTGTGGGTGGTAAGCTATAGCCACTTTGTGCCTTATTTTGTACTTAGCAAGAAGATTCCTCACTGTTTCGTTAAGGAAATGTGTGCCTCCATCAATGATGATGGCTCGTGGAGTTCCAAAATGAGTGAAAATATTCTTCTTTAGAAACTTTCTTACCATGTTAGCATCATTGGTTGGAAGAGTTGTCGTTTCCATTCATTTAGACAATAATCAATAGCTACCAGGATTTAGGGATGGCCAAAAGATGGCAGGAATGGCCCCATAGAGTGTATTCCCTAAACATCAAAGATCTCCACCTCCAAATTTTGTTTAGGGGCATCTCATGACTCTGAGGTATGGTGGCATTCTTCTGGAAAGCACCACATACCTTACCAAACTATATAGTATCTCTGAAGAGCGTAGGCCAAAAGAAACCTGATTGCAGCACTTTTTGTGTTATCCATTCATCGTCATGATGGCCCCTATATGGAGAGGCATGATACCTCTCTAAGATATTTTGCATCTCTGTCTTAGGAATACATCTTCTCACTATTCAGTCTGCCCTTTGAATGAAGAGATATGGCTCATCCCAGATATATGCCTTAGCATCATAAGCCAACCTCTTTCTTTACTGATATGAAGCATCAGAGGAAATACACCACTCACCAAGTAATTCATTGTACCTGTATATCATGGTAGCTATTCTACTTCAATTACTAGCAGCTGCTCATCTAGGCACTCTTCTTTAATCTGCAATTGCTCACTTATGTTAGCATCATTTTCTAACCGGGACAGGTGATCAACAATCTAATTCTCATACCCCTTTTGATCTTTAATCTCAATATCAAACTCTTGGAGTAATAGGATCCATTTAATCTGTGCAGCTTTGCATCCTTCTTGTTCAAAAAGTATCTTACGGTTGCGTGGTCTATGAACACAACAACTTTGCTTCCCACCAAGTTTGATCTGAACTTGTCAAACGCATACACCTGTGTCATCATCTCTTTCTCAGTAATTGTGTAATTGTTTTGGGATGCATCCAGAGTTTTACTGGCATAGTATATGGAGTGGAACACTTTCTCTCTGCTCTGCCCTAGCACAACACCCACTGCTGTATCACTAGCCTCACACATCAGCTCGAATGGGAGCTCCCACTCAGGTGTTATCAGGTTGGAGCCTCAACCACTTCTTTTTCAATAATTAAAACTCCTGCAAACAAAAATCATCAAACTAAAAGGGTACTTCTTTCTCCAGAAGGGCACACAGCGGCTTTATAATTTTTGAGAAGTCCCTCATGAATATGCGATAGAACCTCGCATATCCTAGAAAGCTTGATAATCCCTTAACAGACACTAGTGAGGGTAGCTTCTCAATCAGTTTGATTATTGGTCTGTCAACCTCTAACCCTCGCTTGGATACCTTGTGTCGTAGGACTATCCCCTTCTTAACTAGGAAGTGACATTTCTCCCAATTAAGAATAAGGTTAGTCTCCTTATATCTTGCTAGCACTCTGTCTAGATTCTATAAATACCTCTCAAAAGATTCACTGAAGACATAGAAATCATCCATGAACACCTCTACGATGTTCTCACCATGTCATGAAATATGGCCATCATGCATCTTTTAAAAGTGGATGGGGGAATTGCACAGACCAAAAGGCATACTTTAAAAGCATAGTCCCCATATGGACACATGAAGGTCATCTTTTCTTAGTCCTCGGGTGCAATGGTAATCTAGGTGTAACCCGAGTACCCATCCAGGAAGCAATAATACTCTTGCTCAGAAAGCCTGTCTAACATCTGATCAATGAAGGGAGCTGGGTAGTGGTCTTTTTTGGTGTCATCATTCAACCTTCTATAATACATGTAGATATGCCACCCTGTCACAGTTCTACTTTTTATTAACTCATTCTTATCATTGGTGACGATTGTTATCCCTCCTTTCTTGGGGACACACTTCATAGGGCTTACCCACATGCTGTCTGAGATGTGGAAGATGATCCCTGTATCCAATTACTTGATAACTTCTTTCTTTACTACCTATTTCATCATTGGATTCGATCTTCTCTGTGGTTGGGCTACTAGCTTGTAACCCTTCTCTATGAAAATCCTATGCCTACATAGGGGTGCGCTGATGCCATGGATGTCTGACATCTGCCAACCCATTACTCTCTTTCTTTTCTTCTGAATAGCCACAGCAGCATCCACCTGAGCTATAGCCAATGAAGCAGATTACAGGTAAAGTATTATATTCACTGAGAAATTCATAACTGAGGTAGGATGGAAATGGCTTAAACTCCAACTGAGGAGCCTCTTTAACTAAGGGTTTGGGTGGTGGTCCAAATACCCTCTTCAATGGCTTAGCCATTTTTTTCAGCATGCTTACATTGTGAGTGTTCAACACATTCTCAATTTCTTTGGCCTCACAATCATCTACTAACCCTTGATTCAGCAATACCCTGGCTAGTGGGTCTGTCATCTCAGCTTGGCTCACTGCCACTACGGTGTCTATCACAGTGATTGCTGCCAAATCTTCATATGCAGCTGGTAGCTTCATTGCTTTGTAGACCTTAAATACCTCCACCTTGTCATGGGCTTTCATGGTGAGCCTCTTTGCTGCAATATCAAGTAATGCCCCTCCTATAGCTATGAACGGGCATCCAAGGATGAATGGGACCTCCGGGTGTGGTTCAAAATCCAAGATAACAAAGTCCATGGGGAAGCTGAGAGATCCGACTTAGACTAAAACATCCTCAATAACACCATTCAGTCTAGCCATAGACCGATCCGCCAGTTGTA
>DF365146.1:15899-27150 GCA_000787875.1 Solanum virginianum
CGATCCGCCAGTTGTAAAATGATGGTGGTGGCCTTTGGCCTCCAAAGCCCTAACTTTAGGAACATGGAGCTGGGCATGAGGTTGATACTTTCCCCTAGATCACAGAAGCCTCTTGCATTCCGATAGCTCCCAATAGTTACTTGCACAATAAAGCTCCTAGGATCCTTCAACTTAGCTGGTAAGTGTGATCTATTAAGATTCTTAGAGCTACAAGCCACTGTGAGTGCCACAGTCTTATATTCAGCTCACTTGGTCTTGTTGGCCATAATGTCCTTGACATACTTTGCATACTTTAGGATCCCTTGTAAAACATCAATCAAAGGTAAGTTAATTTGTACCTGCTTTAGTAGCCTAATAAATTTCTAAAAATAGTCATCCTCCTTCTTTTTCATCTTCTGTGTAAATGGAAGGGGTGGTTTAGGCAATGGAGTTGTCTCATTAGTATTTGGGCTAGGATTGCCAGCCTCAATGTTCTTTCCAATACTTTGGTTAGCCTCATTCTTCTTTCTTTGGGACTAACTCAATGAAAATCCTTCTGCTTCTTATGCTGACTGAATTAACTTGCTTCAGGTTGGGATCCATGGTACCCCGGAGGGCCCCTTGAGGCCTAGAGTTAATCGAACTAGCTAACTATCCTAACTGCCTCTCCATGTTCTAAAGATCCTGCTTATTCCTTCTAATATCCTCTTCTTGTCTATTCTGGTTTGCCAGAATTTGCCTTAGCACCTCACTATCAGTCATATTGTTTGGGTTGGACTGTCTTATAGGGTGTTGCACTAGCTTATTTTGATAACTATTATTATCATGTGGTCTTTTTTGAGGTGGCCCATGATTCTATGGATTCTACCCCGTGAGAAATTCAGGTGGTTCCTACAATTTGAGTTGTATGAGTTCTCAAATCCTTGATATCCACATCTATTGGCATTGCCCATAAAAATTACTACTTCAGGATTTGCTTCACAAAACTCAGCCATGTGGTCGCCTCCCCCACAAACATCACATCAATAATTATGTGGTCGTTATATCATATTAACTAGGTTGATGGTTGACCCACTGCTACTGATGCTTATTGTTCTTGCCCCAATGCCAGATTATTGAAGAGCATGGTCATCATGTTCTGCTTGGCCGACATTTGAGCATGTAGGGTAGTTCAGCATCAATCTCTAGGACATTGACCTACTTTTAGACTAGTGTCCAGCTTGATCTTCCATTCAATTATAGATTTCCTTGAGCAATACTATTGAGAATAACATATAATTCATTATATGTCTTCTCTACTACATATCACCCTGTAGCTAAATCAAGGAGAATCTTTGTATTGGGTTACAATCCTTAAATAAATGTATGGACCAGTACCTCGTTAGCTTGACAATGGTGTGGACAATTGATTAAAAGAGTATTAAACCTACCCCAAGCTTGATACAGATTTTCTCAAGGCCTTTTCTTGAAGCTCAGAATCTCATTCCTGAGTTTGTCTGTCTTGCTAGATGAGAGAAATCGCGTGAGGAACTTATGGGCAAGATCATCCTAGGATATGATAGAGTTAAGTGTCTCTATTTGTAGGCACCTTGTGCTTACCCTAGCAATGAGAAGGGGAATAAGGTCATCCTCACATAGTCTCTATTCACCCCCATAGGAATGAAGGTATCAGCAATCTCTAGAAAGTTTTGTAGATAGACCTATGGGTCTTCGTGTGGTAGCCCGTGAACTGTCCAGTATAGTGCAGCAACTAGACCATGTTTTGCTTCAGCTCCCACTGACCATTGGGCTCCGGCTTGAGAAAGTAACTAGTGAAAGTGGTCGTTCTCAGGATTGCCACATCCCTAAATGGCCTTGGTCCAGTTTGTGCGGGTGCCACTAGTACAGGTGGGTTTGCATTCACCATTTCCTCTCCAACATGATCAATTTCTAATATATTCTCTTTTTGATCCTCTTGTTCGATGAGTTCGATTAGCGACGTTTGAAATGGAACCCCTGCTCTCCTCTTTGATTGACGAAAGCAAGAGTCCTGATCTTCCAGCTTATAGACCAATTACCTGCATAATAGCACAACTAAGATCAAATGTAGCAAACACCACAAAAAAAGACAACTTAGATAATCAATTACTTTGCTTCAAATCCCTAGCAAAAGTCACCAAAAACTTGTTGCTCCTCAGCACACACAAGAGTACGTGGTCTCACAAGTAATATAGTGGCTCTGGTTAAGGAGTCAGGGTTCTAACCCAAGGTATTGAAATAAAATCAGCAACTAATCCAAGATATCACGTTTGAAGTGCTTTTAGTAAAAAGATGTGGAGCGTTATTAAAATATCAAGATGTCAATTCAAGAGTAATTCCAGGATTGTAGCCTTAATGCTCTTTTTTGTCTTAACAATTTCACCTATGTTTGGATTCTTGATTTCTAATTCACGGGGTTTAAATTACATGAACAGTGTTGCACACCTCTACTGGACAACCGTTATTGACTACCTAACTACATCATTGAGCTTGGATAAACAAACCAATAAAAATGCATTAATGTTATCTTCTTGTATTATGAGCCAAGATAGGTGTAAAGGTAGTTGTCACAGGGCTCCCTTACACGAATCAATCTAATTTCTTAGTCGAATAAGCTCCCTATACTATTGTGTTCTATTCACTTCGACACCTCTCGAATTCAAAGTGAACAACCAATTTACCACCTAATTGGCTAAATTATGCAATATAGATAAAAGTAATACTAAAATAATCAAAAGAACCCATTCATAGATGTCAAAACTTAAAAACTTAACATCATCCGTGGCAACAATCGAGAATATGGAGACTTAGCCACCCATAGTCACTACATACACCATGAATGACCTAAAAAGCATTAAAAACCAAGAAATACAGATTAAACTAACTAAAGTACCCTTAGAAAAAAATATATGTCATCTGTCCTCTGTTCTTGCATAAAAACCAATATGAAAACCTAAAGTTTTTGATAGAATATAGTTAAGAATCTTGTAACTCAAATTTTCATTCGCCTCCTCAAGTTGACAACGCGAACCCCATGTTTTCACTGGGTTTTTGCTTATTTGGTTGACTAGACATTTTTTTCTATTATTTGCACAAGTCTACAACATGGACTATGCCTATTTTTCTACTTCCCACCATTTTTCTTCATTTTTCAACTTCTACAACTTTATCCCAAGTCTGCAATGCCAACTTTGGTCTTTTTGCTGCTTCCACTGATTTTTATCTTCTAAATCCCTAGCTATGTACTTTCTCTAAATCCAGGTGTAACTCCAAACTTTCACAATTTGAACAAAATCCTACAAAAACACACCCAAATGGCGTACTTAGCCTTGTGTTAGCTAAATAAGAGAAAACAAACTCAAAACGCATAGACTCTAATGAATTTACCCTCTAACTAGGCTTTATTTGTAGGTACTTTTGGCCAATTAGGTGTACGCATACACCTAAGATCACCTATCAACTCAAGGATGTAGCCCAAATTTGATTTATTTAATCAAAATTTGAGAGGAAAAATGATGATGCCATTCCATGGGAAGAGTTCAAAGCCACCTTTCTCAAATAATTCTTCCCCATTGAGTTGAGAGAGGCCAAAATGATGGAGTTCATGAATCTTAAGCAAGATTCCATAATTGTGAGGGAGGATGCCTTTAAATTCAACAAGCTTTCCATGTATGCTCCTCATTTTGTAGCTGATCCAAGATCAAGGATGAACAAGTTTGTGTCGAGAGTGTCCAACTTAGTATATGAAAAATGTCATACTTTAATGCTTGTAAGTGATATGGATTTATCTCAGCTCATGACATATGTTGAACAACTTGAGGGAGAAAAGGTTACAAATAGGAGACATAGGGAGTCTAATAGGACTTGATTTGAAGGTGGTTTCCAAGGTTATATGGGTGGCCGGTTTCACCATGGCCACAAGTTCCAAGGTCAAGGATCCTCCAATGCTTCTTATAAGAGGCTTGCTAATGATGGGGTGTCTAACCCAAGTTTCCAAGTGGTAATGGTGAGATAACCCATCTTAAGTGCCAAAAGTGTGGGAGAAACCTTGGTGGTCCATGTTTGAAGCACTCTAATTCTTGTTTTGGTTGTGGTGAAGTGGGCCACAAGGTTATTGATTGCCCTCATTCTCAAAACATGGGTTAAGATGATCGTCCTCAAGGCTAAGGTGCTAATATGGGTCAAAAGGGAAAAAGGAGGCCAAGGGGGTGCTCAAAGGAAAAATAGGTTCTATGCTCTCCAAGGAAAGCAAGGAGTGGATGAGGTGCCCAATGTTGTTACTAGTATGTTAAAGGCTTTTGATTATGATGTGTATGCTTTGATAGATCCGGGTGCCACTCTTTCTTTCATTACTCCTTTTGTTGTCAATAAGTTTCAAGTGTGTCCCAAATTATTGTGTGAACCTTATAAAGTGTCTACCCCCAATGGTGAGTCTATTATTGCTAAAAGATTCTATAGAGATTGTCCCGTGTCCGTATTGCATAAAGTCTTGCCTTGTAATTTTGTTGAATTTGACATGGCAGATTTTGATATTATTCTTGGGATGGATTGGTTACATGCATATCATGCTTCCATTGATTGTAGAACCTGCAATGTTAGGTTCCAATTCCCTAATGAGCCCATCTTTGAGTGGCAAAGTTGTAATATAGTGGTCAAGGGTAGGTTCATTTCTTATCTTAAATCCCAAAAGTTAATTTTTAAGGGTTGCATTTACCATCTTGTAAGGGTTAGGGATATTGAGTCTAAAGTCCTTCCTATTGAGTCATTTCAGTGGTCAATAAGTTTGTTGATGTCTTTCCTGATAACCTTCCTAGTGTCCCTCTGGAAAGGAAAATAGACTTTGGTATAGACCTCCTTCTCGATACTCAACCTATTCCCATTCCCCTTACCATATGGCCCCGGCAAAGTTGACGGAGTTGAAGAATCAATTGAGGGACTTCTTGAAGAAGGGTTTCATAAGGCCTAGCAAGTCACCATAGGGTGCATCGGTGTTGTTTGTAAAGAAAAAGGATGGTTTGCTTAGAATGTGCATCGATTCTTGACAACTTAATAGGGTTACCATAAAGAACAAGTACCTCTACCAAGGATTAATGACCTTTTTTATTAACTACAAGGGGCTAGTCACTTTTTTAAGATTGATCTTCGGTCCGGATACCACCAAATGAAGGTAAGGGAGTCTAATATTCCCAAGACAACTTTTCATACTAGGTCTGGGCACTTAGAGTTTGTGGTAATGTCCTTTGAGTTGAAAAATACACCAGCAATATTTATGGATCTCATGAATAGGGTATTTAAACCGTACTTTGATATGTTTATGGTGGTCTTTATTGATGATATATTGATTTATTCCTGGAGGGAGGAAAAGCATATGAATTACTTGAGGGTGGTCTTTTAAATCTTGAGGGATGAGAGGTTGTCTGCTAAATATGAAAAGTGTGAATTTTTGTTGAAAAAGATTGCTTTTCTAGGGCATGTGGTGTTGGGTGATGGCATTAATGTGGATCCTAAGAAGATAGAGGTGATATGAAATTAGCCTAGACCCTTCACTCCGACAAATATTAGGAGTTTCTGGGGTTTGATAGGTTACTACCAGAGGTTTGTGAATGGTTTCTCTTCTATTGCTTCCCCTATGACAAAGCTGACCCAAAAGAAGGCAAAATTTGTTTGCTCCAATGAATGTGAAAGAGTTTTCAAACTTTGAAGAATAAGCTTATCTCCCCTCTTATTTTGGCTTTACCAGAAGGGCTAGAAGGTTTCTTCATTTACTGTGATGCCTTAAGGATTGGTTTGGGATGTGTTTTGATGCAAAATGGCAAGGTTATGGCATACTCCTCTAGGCAATGTAAGGTGTATGAGCGAAATTACTCCACCCATGATCTTGAATTAGCAGTCATGGTGCTTGCTTTGAATATTTGGTGTCATTATTTGTATGGGGTTTATGTTAATATGTTTACCGACCATAAGAGTCTCCAATATGTGTTTACACAAAAAGATCTTAACTTGAGAAAAAAGAAGTGGTTAGAACTCCTTAAAGATTATGATATGAGTGTGCACTATCATCCCAGCAGAGCTAATATTGTGGTTGATGCCCTATGTAGAGTGTCTATGGGTAGTCTAGCTCATGTTGATATTGGTAACAAGGAGGTGGCTAGAGAAGTTCACTGATTGGCAAGGTTGGGGTTAGGTTGAAGGAAGTTGGAAATAGTGGTGTAGTAGTGGTTGATGGTTCCAAATCTTCTTTGATTGGGGAAGTCAAGTTAAAATAAGCCTTCAGGCTTTGGTAAAGGATGGTAGAGTGGAGGTTTTCTCCAAGGGGGAAATGGTGCCCTTAGGTACCAAGGTAGATTGTGCGTGGCTAATGTTGATGACTTGAGGGATTTGATTTTGAAGGAGGCTCATAATTCATCCTATTATATTCACCCCAGTTCCAAAAAGATGTATAGAGACTGGAAGGAGGTGTATTAGTGGGGTGGTATGAAGAGAGATCAACATGGATTTTGTGGTTAGGTTGCCAAAGACTGGGAAACACTTTGATTCTCTTTGGGTTATTATGGATAGAACAACAAAGTCGGCTCACTTTCTATCGGTAAAAATGACTTATGGTGCAAAAGATTATGCCAAGTTGTATATTCATGAGTTGGTTAGGTTGCATGGGTTACCCTTGTCTATAATTTGGGATCGTGGTGCTCAATTCACTTCTCACTTTTGGAGATCCTTCCAAAAGGGTCTTGGTACCTGTTACGACCCAAGCCTAGGCCCTAGACGTGACCAGCGAATGGGGAACCCAAAGGGACCCCTAAACAAACCTCCTAGCTTATCATTATATATCCTTGCTCATGGAAGCAATTAAAATGGCATTGATAAATAAGCATAAGAAAGGGAATTGGGACTAAGGGTACCTTCATATCATAACATCAAGAAACAAGACTAAAAAATAAGAGTGGAGGCTAAGACAAGCAACCGAGCTCACCCTCATAGTCAATACATAACAAAAAGCAGATAGTCTTAATACATAAAAAGAGTTCATAAGCTATATCCCCGAAGTGGAGGACTCACCAAAGCATGTAGGACAATCGAACTAGCCACATGGAGGAGGAGGAGGATAATCAAGCGGTGCACCAGTTCCTATAAGGTGACATCATGTAGACATAGAGTATGCGTTAGTATGTCTAATGTACGAAGTAGGTAGGATGCAATGCGACAAATAATAGGTATCATAGACAAAATGCATAATCATAGGCAATAGATAGTACACTAGCAATATGACATGTATGAATGATACTTGAAGTAAAATAATGTTTGTATAGAATATAATACGAGAGTAAGGAGTGATCATTATAGTGCAAGCCAAGGGCTACCACACCCTTGGATAGGCTCATGAGGTACAAACCGCTTCATGAGGTTGATGGAGTACGAACCCCCCTAATAAGGTTGATGAAGTACAAGCCCCCTAATGGGTTGATAGAGTACAAACCCCCCAACAGGTTGATGGGTACAAATCCCCAACAAGTTTGATGAGTACAAACCCCCAACAAGATTTCCCAGGCCTACCCCTCCTCCCCTTCGATTAGGCGATTGAGGTACTAACCTCTCAACAAGGTTACCCGAGCCTATATCCCCTCGATTTAGGCTTGCTCATCCCCAACACTATAGAGATAATATCATATATATACATACTCCTTTCATCATCATTCTGTCATCATTTCATCATTGTCTCATCATCGTCTCATCATCATATAGTTATTCAACTGACAAGACATGCATAGGCCCTTCAATTTCTCAAGATACCATAACCAGACATTTTATCAAACATTTAGAAGGTGTGTAGTGCTAGTGTAAAACCATACAATCCAAGAGTGAAATTATGCAAGAAAATTCCATGTAAAACCTTCAATAGATACTTGGTAATAGTCTCAAACAATATACATAAAAACTCTTCATCAAATCTTACAATAGATCTTAGATTCATAGCTCAAAACATAGTAAAAGAGTCATATTTTCATAAACCCAACATATTGTGAAGTGATTTTCATAATAAATAAGACCCATAAGTAAATCATCTTTAAATCATGCAATTTAGGGTAAAAGGAGGCTTGGACATCATGGGTGAAAGGAACCCATGAAAGAGACCCACAACCTTAGCTTTGGAAATGAACATGATGAAGAATGAAGGTGGAGACTTGAAGCTTGAGTACAATCCTTATGAATCTGGAAATAGTATTGAGGCTTGAGTTTAGGAGTAAAGTATTTGGCTAAGTGTTTGAATGAGTATTGAGAAATATTTAGAATGATATGATGGTGAAAAATGGGTAAGTTTAGGTATTTTTACGTTTGGGAACACTTAGGCCCAAGACTTCAAAGTCTTGGACCACAAGAAAAATAACTGGATAGAAAAATATACATGTTCGTGTCAAAGACAGGACCAAAAATTAATTCCTTCATCTGCGCTCCCTCAGCGCGTCGCGCCAGGGGCGGGAAAAGCTCTCCTGCGTCGCAGACAGGACGCGATAATAGAGTACCTTCATTTGTACGACCTTAGCGCGTCATGCTAGGTGCACGGAAAGCTCTCTGGGAATTGTCACTTGGATATTACGATCCTGGGCACTTCCGAGATACATTTTCGAGCACTTTTTGGGGTCGTTACAATACATCCCCCTTGGGAACATTCATCCCCGAATGTCAAAGAGACGTATATGAGAGACATAAAAATGACACTTTCAGTCTGCATAGAGATGCAATAATGCACTTAAACATCATTTCAAAAATCTCATCATAAGTATAAAATCATCATGCAATACATAACAAAAAGCAGATAATAATGCACTTAAACATCATTTCAAAAATCTCATCATAAGTATAAAATCATCATGAACTTGTCAATTTAAATATGAACATATGCAATGACTTGAGGGCTGAACTTAAAACATAAGATCATATAAAGGACTTAGATCAATACCTTTAGCTTGAATGATATGGAAATGGTAAGGATATCGCTTTTTCATGTCCGCTTCGACCTCCCAAGTAGCACTCTTAACTTGTTGATTCCTCCAAAGGACCTTAACGGAAAACACCTCTTTATTTCTCAAACTCTTCACTTGCCTATCTAAGATCTGAACCGGAACCTCTTCATAAGTCAAATTTTCTTCAACCACACCCACAACATCAAGAGGTACAATAGCATTCGGATCACCTACACATTTCCTCAACATAGACACATAAAATACCGGATGAACCAAATTCATTTCCCTAGGCTATTTCAACTCATAAGCTACCTTGCCAACCCTTATCATCACCCTATAAGGAGCCACATATCTTGGACTCAACTTGCCCTTCTAACCAAAATGGACCACACTTTTCATGGTGACACCTTCAAATAAACCCAATCACCAACTCAGAATTCAAGATCTCATTTCCTTACATTGGCATAGGACTATTGGCGACTTTAGGCCATCTTCAACCTTTCTCTAATCATCCTAACTTTCTCAAGAGCCTCCATAACTAGATCGGGTCCCAACAAAGCTATCTCACCAACCTCAAACAACCTAACTGGTGATCTACAATGTCTACCATAAAGAGCCTCAAATGCAGCCATACAAATGCTAGAATGATTGCAATTGTTGCAGGCAAACTCGATCAATGGGAGATGATCATGCCAACTACCTTTAAGCTCCAAGACACATGCTCTAAGCATATCCTCAAGGGTTTGGATGGTCTTCTCGACTTTGCCATCCATTTGAGGGTGGAAGGACATAGAAAGTTTAACTCTAGTACCAAGACGTCTTTGGAAAGATCTCCAAAAATATGAAGTAAATTGAGCTCCACGATCCGATATGATGGATAGAGGAACCCTATGCAATCTCATCAAGTCATTGCTTAATCTTCAGCCCTATGTGTGGTCTTAACCGGTAGAAAGTGAGCCAATTTCATCATCCTTTCAACCACAATTGAAATGGAATCAAAACCTTTTCTAGTCTTGGGCAACCCAACCACAAAATCTATATTAATCACTTCCCACTTCAAAGTTGGAATCTCTATGTCTTGAGTTAGGCCACCCAACCTTTGATGTTCGAATTTGACTTGTTGACAATTATGACAATCAGAAATGAATTTGGCAATGTCCCTTTTCATGCCCCCCACCATTACACATCCCTCAAATCTCTATACATTTTGGTGAAATTGGGGTGGATAGAATAAGAAGAGTTATAGGCCTTATCAATGATATTTTCTATCAAGCCATCAACACACGGTACACACAACCTACCTTGGTACCTAAGAGCACCATCTCCCCCTTTGGGAGAAAACCTCCACCTTTCCCTCTTTCATCAAGGCCTTCAACTCTAACAAGGAGGGATCAAGATCTTGTTTTCCCATCACTCATCAACCAAGAAAGACCTAGAACCTCCATAACAACATCAGCACTATGAACTTCCTCCAATCTAACACCCAACCTAGCCAATCGATGTACTTCCCTAGCCATCTCCTTCTAACCACCATCAACATAAGCTAGGCTACCCATGGACACCCTACTCAAGGCATCCACCAACACATTTTCCTTACCCAGATTATAATGCACACTCATATCATAGTCTTTAAGAAGTTCTAACCACCTTCTGTGGCATAAGTTGAGATCCTTTTGAGCGAAGACATATGGGAAGCTCTTATGGTCAGCAAACACATCCACATGCACCCCATATAAATAATGTCACCAAATTTTCAAAGCAAACACTACGGCAGCCAATTCAAGATCGTGAGTAGGGTAGTTCTTTTCATGCACTTTGAGTTGCCTAGAAGCATAGGCTATCACCATACCATTTTGCATTAGCACACAACCGAAACTAAATATAAAAGCATCAGAATACACCATAAACCCCTCAAGCCCATTCGGTAGTGACAATATAGGAGTAAACACAACCCTATCTTTCAAGGTTTGGATTTTTACATTCATCGGTCCACACAAACTTAGCCTTTTTTTGAGTCAATTTTGTCATAGGGGAAGCAATAGAAGGGAACTCATTCACAAACCTTCGATAATATCCCACTAAGTCCAAGAAACTGTTAATGTTCGATGGGGTCAATAGTCTAGGTTAATTTCTAATCACATTGGTTTTCTTAGGATCCACCTTTATTACCATCCCCCGACACCACATGCCCTAGGAAAGAAACTTAAACCAAAACTCACACTTTTCATATTTACTATACAATTTCTCATCCCTCAATCTTTGCAACACAACCCTCAAATGAGCCCTATGCTCCT
>DF365145.1:1574-27166 GCA_000787875.1 Solanum virginianum
GTCCAATGTTTGGTATAACAAATAATGTATTTTCATATGACTTGACGAAATAAAATTAACATGTCTAGATTAGGACAATTAACACTTTATTTTGAAATTTAAATATTAGTAAAAAGAATAAATAAAATAATTGTTCTTTTGGCCACCAGCAACATGTCCACATATGGACCCTTTTGGACAAAAAAAAAAAAAAATTCAAAAAGATAACTACTAGAATTGCTTGATAGTAAGATGTTACACGTGTTGGTATAATGTATTCCTCTCCATTTTAATTTATTTTGAATTTGACATAAATTAAAAAAATTGTAGTCTTAAAGGAAAGACACGTAAAATGCATTAAAATACTTTAAATTTTATGATGTTAACTTTATTTGCATGTTTGTTATATTGTATTTTATTATATTGTGTTGTATTGTTTTAATGAAATATAATATTTGAATAGATTGTATTATTTTTTGTTATTGTATAATGTCATATATTCATATTGCAATCACACTAAATTAGTTGTTATATAAAATGTATCTTTTCGTCGTTACATAACGATGAATTTAAACGATATGATATAATAAAATTCAAATAATAATTAATAAATATTGTATTTAGACTAATAATACTGTAAAACGAGTAACAACCATTCAAACAAGGGGTAAATATGTTACGTGAATATTTAGATTAAAAAGTTGTTAAATTTTTATTTTTTAAAATAGAATAAAATGAAAAGTAAAACCAAAAAAATTAAAACAGAGTGAGGAATTAAGTATAAATTTTTAAAAAACAATTATTAAAAGATTACACATTTCTAAAGTACAAACTTACCCCGTGCGAATATAAAATTACATTTTATTAATCATGATTAGTTAAAGAACTCTGTATATAAAGTTTTATCCACTTTTCATAAATCATGTTTTCACTTTTTCTATTTTTTAGGAAAAAGAGAAATTAAAGAAGAGACTTGAAAATAAATGCAAAGAATCAAGATGTACAAATATTCCAAGGTGCAAAATTTATTTGACTTCTTCAAAAGTAAAATAATAATATAAAATATAAACATTTGAATATTTGCCTAAGCTTTTTGACTTTAGATGGTCTATAAATTTAATATTTGCAAGCAATTTCTTTTAATGCACAAAAATTAAAAATATCTAACTTTTATGTCCACCCTTTCTACTTGTAGAAGAATTATAATTCTCTACACTTGGACTTAATATTTTCATACAATTCCTTTTAGCACACAAAATTAATTTATCTATTTGTAGAAGATTTATAATTAAGACTCCACATTTGAATTTCAATATTTGCACACAATTTCTTTTAATGCACAACAAATAAAATTAACTAATTTTTGTCTTCATTCCTTTTTATTGTAGATTTTATAACTCTACATAGCCATTCAAAAAATATTTGCACATACAATTTCTTTTAATGCACAAAAATCAAATTTATATAACTTCTCTCTCCACTCTTCTATTTGTGGAAAATTTTATGAGTTGGGAGTGAAAAGATAATTAAAATTATCAATTATTTAAGAAAAATAAAAGTACAAGATAAATTGAATACTAATATTCTTTTCTAATTATGTATTTCAATTCATAACAAACTATCTCTAAATAGCAAAGTGAAAAATAGAATTGATTTTGCATTTTCTTAATTTCATAATGTCATGTAAATATAATACTTAGAAAAGATGGAGGTCAATCCCCCTCCCTTTTCGACAACATGAAGGAGATATAAATTTCATTTAAATCGATTGATACTAGTGTTACCTTATATAATAAATTAAGAGAAATAAAACCATCGAATTGAAAGAAGAAACAAAAATTTTATAATATGATCATTATATGTTTGATTTTTCTTTTATCTCTCATCTATGAGATAGTTTCAAATTTATAAATAAATTAATTAATTTACAATAAATATAGTCATATTTTATTTATACAAAAAATAATCGAAGAACATAAAAAATATAGAATAACCATACGATTTTATCTTGCCAAAAGTTATAAAAGTGTACATTAACTGTATAATATAAATTACAACTAAACATATATTATGAGACACTTATACATAAAATATACACTTTAGTATATATCAATATTGAAATGATCGAATAGTAATTTGATGTAATCATCCCTGTTTTCCCTCTTATCATGAAGAAGTTAAAAGAGGAAACGAAAAGAAAGAAAACTTGAGAAAAAAATCAGATACTTTGAGGTTGGTTGAGACTCTCCGAATTAATTGAATTCCATATAAATCTCAAACATCAAATGAAAATTTTTGCAAATCTTAAATATCAAATAAATTTTTTTGTAGATATCAAATATTGAACGAAATTGTTTGTAGATATCAAACACCAAATAAATTTTTTTTGAAAATATCAAATACTGAATGAAAACTTTATGCAATATATCAAACATTCAATATTTTATTTATTTAAAAAAAAAATAGAAGTTGGGACTTTGCTTTCTATTAGACGAGGTTTATGTCAGTTTTAATGACTCGTTTGGTATAACAAATAACTTTTTTGGGGAAAAAAAAAACTTAAGTTGAAAGTAACAACTACAAGCCATAAATAATTTTAGTTGGCTAGCTTTAAGCATTTCTTTTTTCTTTGTAGGGACAAGATAGTGTCGGTCAATTTTATATACATATTATAATAATTTTTGGCACCAAGGATTGTAGTCGGGTTTGAGTTTGGGTACAGAATCATATTTGTTAGGAAACGCTTTTCAATGTAGGACTTTTCAGTATGAATTTAAGTTAGTTGAATTTCATATAGGTATCAAAGATCAGGTGAAAAATAAAAAAAAATTATTTTTGACACTCCAATACAAACGACAAGATAAAATAAAAATAATATTGAATAGCTTAAAATATCCTACATTATTACCATTTTGTGAATTTCATACATGTATTATTGAGTGTTGTGTTTTTATTACTCCCTTAGACTGCACTACCTCCGTCCCATATTATAAAGGTATTTTCTATTTTACACGGTTCTTAAGAAATTATTAATATATTAGTAGATTTTATCATCTTATCCTTCATTTATCTCAATATACATTAAATTAAGTTAGAAAAAATTATTAATACACTAATTAATGCAGGAGTAAAATGAGAAAAAAAATTAATTTTATCCTAATACAGTAAGTACTTTTATAATATAAAATAAATATTTATAGAAAAATATTTTTATAATATGGAACAGAGGGAATAATTCCTTTCAGATTAAAAATGACACAAAAAGTTGACGATAGTTCAAAGAAACTATATGAAAATCTAATAATTTTGATTAAAATTCATAGTGATATTTTAAACTTATTTACTCTCTCTTTTTCAATCTATACCTCCACTTGTTCTTTTTTAGATTTTTTTGAAGTATAATACTCTAGAAATAACATGTCATCAAGAAGTGTGTAGAAACTGTAGTATAAAAATTTTGTAGAGATATAATACATAATCTTTTTTTTTTTTAAATTTTTGTGAACAAAAATTTGGTTAGACAAAAAATTAAGCAGGTACTAGAATATTTTCATATAACGTAAGACAGCAATTAAGGAGAAGAATTAGGAAAAAGAAATGTTTTTTTTTTTGTTTAATTTTAATGCAAAAAATGATTGTCGGTGGGGTTAATAAACACGACGTACCATCTAATGAACATTGACAGTTTGCATTTTTTTTTTATTATTTATTTATTCCAACCAAACCACTAAAGAAATAAAGAAAAAAAAAGAGAAAATAAATTAATTTCGTTTGTTGGTGTTCTTCTTTATAAGTTTTGTTTTCTCAAACTTGTGAATTTTGCTGTTAATTGACATTTTCTGGTTAAGAAATTACTTATGTTATAATTTGATTTTCTTTTTTGTATTAATACAACATGTCTGGCTCTTATTTTTTTAGGTGTGTGTACTTTTTATATTTTGATTGTTTTTAATAAATTTTTTAACTCTGATTTAATTGAGATTCGATTCAGATAAAATATTTTAAAGGGCTATAAAAATATAGATATAATAAAAAAATTATGAATAAATAATGGAGGAAAAAAAATACTAACAATAACAACTGATACGATAACTAAAGTAAAAAGAAATAACAAAAAATGATGTTATAATGATAAAATAAAAATTAAACAATACTGGATTATCTACTACCTTTAATTTCTACCTAATGTTCAACCTAAAAGGAAGGATTATACTAGGGAGCACAAATAGGGGTGACAAAATTAAAACTCAATTCACTCAATCCATTTGATCCGTCTATTTATTAGTTTAATCCATTTTAACTCAACTCATTTCAACTTATTTATAATTGGGTGATATGCAACTCGAATTGACTCGAGAGATCTTGTCAAAATATTTTTAAAATATATATATTTTTTAATTTAATACGTTTTATATAGCCAGAATAAAAAAATATAATTTAATTAAGTAATAAAATATTAAAAAATAAGTAAAACTTAGTAAAAGTTGAGTCTGAATCTTGATCCGCTCTATAACTTATTACTCAACTCATTTTGATCCGATCTATTCAGACCCAAGTAAATTCGATTGGATTGAATTTTGACTTGTTTATTATCTTGACCCATTATGATGCATTGAAATTTGACTTAACTTGTCCAATTGTCAGCGACAGCGACAAAGTGTTGGTAACATTCTATAGTAATATGTGTTGTTTGTGTTTTAAAGTTTCCTTGTTTTACCCGTAATTATGAAGTTGTCTATTCTATTATGTAATATTAATTCAAACTTTTTTTATTTTGACTTGTAACCTAAATTTAGACGTTGTTGACGATATTTGGTGGGCGGGCTGCTATAAAGTTGGTGAAGAATTATTCTACTTTTGTTTATATCCATAGTATGCAAATATTAACTAAATTTATAATTTTCTTTTCTTTCCATCAAAATTTAAATAAATAAATAAAATTATAGCTTTACTTCTGACGAAGGATAAAAAAACAGTGAAAGTTAACAAGACATGATCATGATTATAAATGGACGTGCATTCTTTATGATTTAACATGACTTGTTATAGAATTGATCAGGTTTATTCATCTTATAATATGATTGATTTTTGTGAAAATAATTAAGAACTTAATTACTATCCCCATTTCTTGTATGTTATATACTCAGTTTAATCTATAATTTTTTTTCTTCTTCATCATTCGTTTCTTTTTAAAATTGGGAAAAAAGAAAAAAAATTAAGCTAATTTAAATGCATGGAAGTAAAATGCATTAGGATGGATTAATCTCTGATTTGAATGAGTTTTATAATTAAATTATTAGTTTGAGCAATATATCTTAGTGACGTTTGTAGTACACTTTTTATTTTATTTAAAAAATTGTCACATACATGGATAAATCAACTCTTCTATTTTAAGAAAAAACCTTGTCACATCCACACCGACAAAAATTAGATACAAAAAATACAATAATTTTACTTTTGATACCCTTGCCATTTTAGTAGTTTAGTTAGTTAGCTACTTAA
The DNA here is from genome assembly GCA_000787875.1 of Solanum virginianum. NCBI lineage: Eukaryota > Viridiplantae > Streptophyta > Magnoliopsida > Solanales > Solanaceae > Solanum > Solanum virginianum. Next base: position 7,056 of record DF365145.1, read on the forward strand.
TTTTCATCTTGTTACTGAAAAAATCGACCCCAAACTTATATTCCCTCCTTATTTCTTTTTTCTCCTACCCCCAACTTTTTTATGTGAAAAAAAATAAACACAATCACAAAATATATTTTTCCTTTTGCTTCTTAAAAGTTATAAGATTGGGAAATTAATAGTAGATCTAACAAGGGATGCAACATAACTTTTGTGGGAATATAATACATATTAAGAACACCATTGGGAAAATTGAATGGAAGTTAATTGGACTTGGCCAAGATGCTACTATTCAATGGGTTTAGTTTCAATTTTTTGTTTTGGTCATTTGTAGAATACTGCACAGAGGTTTATAAAACTAATCTAACATGTTAATTGAACATAAATGTCAAGATCCCAATGCAGTACACTCCATTTTATTAGCTCAATCATTGTCACTCCAAAGGTTATGTAAAGGTATGTATAACTTAGGTTAATTATTTTTACTTTGTTAAATTAGAGTACAATATATAACTAGGTTTATGGCTAAACCACAAAATTTCAATACAGAATTTTTGTTTTTAATATTATAAATATTTTATTCTTAAAAGTTGCTTAAATAATATCTTTGGACGAATATTAAACTTTTAATTGCTAAAATCCTCCTAGCAAAGATCATCAAAAAATTTACTAATCATGGAATAAAAAAATCTTCCTAGCAAAGATCATCAAAAAATTTACTAATCATGGAATAAATTTTTTATTAGACTTACGAACGAACTTCACTGATTATGAAAGAAATTGTTGGTTAGACTTACAAACGAACGAGGAAGTAGGTCTTTTTCTGTAGTTGATTGGATAAGGTTCGACAAGCACTTTTCATCATTTCTCCAACTATAGCAAATAAAGGTTGATTCATCAATTTTTTGTTTTATGTTGATTGATAAAAAATATTCAATTTATCTTTAAACAAGTTAACAAGAAGATTGATGGTTGACACGAGTGTATAAGTCATGTTATACTGTTGAATAATAAGTATTTTATTTTCTATTTTGATTTTTAGGAAACTCGTGTGATTGGAATTCCTGATAATTATACAAATCAAGATTTTACGACTGCAAATTTAGAGAGACGCAAAAGCAAAAGCCTATGATAATGACATAGTCTTAAAAGTGAAAGACGAGGTTCAACGAGGAAAGGTTTACGGTGAATACCTAGGCACCTAAAGATATGAAAGGGAGCAGGAATCAGCAATGTACTTCTCAGCATTAAAAATAAGTATAAATTTAGAGATTTTCGAATCTCTCAATTTTCGAGCCTAAATTACAGACACAATTTAACTAGACAAGTGTTTTATCTCTAACCTTATTCTCCTGTCTCTTTTCTTTTCTATCTTTTTTTTTTGGCAAATTAAAATCCAAACAAATGTATATCAAGTTATCAGTATATACATGAATCAAATGTTTACAACACATTTGTCTATATTATATAAATTTATTATATATATACCTAAATCGATTGTATATAACAATTTACTTAGATTAAAAAATTTCATTATATTTATGTATATATGAACCACACGTATATTACAAACTTACTTGCATTAAATGGAATGTACGTATTCACATACTTATTGCTTATACCAACATCGTCTTTTTTTTTTTTTTTTGGTCACAAGCTTGTATACATTAAATTAAATTAAATATTTAGATACATTCTTAAAATATGTATGTGATACATCGTGTACAGTCTTATCATTTATATACATGAGTGAAGATAATTGTATTGATATCGATTCTTCACAATATCTATATCCAAAAAAGTATATCTGTTATACATAAAATGTATTTTTATTAATTTTCAAAATATATATCAAAAAGTATAAATGCTGCTTCTACATATTACTCCATTTCTCCACCAAAACCTCCCCACACATTGTTGCTCGAAAAAGAAAATGATGTTGAAGGCGGAATATCTTGAAAATTAGAATGATTATCTTGGTTCTTTGACAATTTTTTTTAAAGTTACTTTTACGATAATCTATAAAAAAAAAACTACTAGTAATAATTTGTTGAAACACTTACTCTCAATTGTAAGATAAAGAATCTCAAAATCCTAGATATTATAGGAGAAAAATATACAAATACTTGAATTAATGACAAAATGTAAAAAAAAGAAGGGTATTTTAGACAAATCTCATACTTTTTGGAGCTAATTACAATTAATACCAATTTTTTTTTTAAAATTATCAAAAATCCCTTCTTTTTGATATAAAAAACAAAATCAATGATACATGTCGAAAAGTTGGGAACATTAAGGGATTTTAATTGCAATACATGGAGAATTAGAAATTGTAATTTGTATCAATAAGTATTGCAGTTTGTATCATTTAAATATCTTTTTAATTTTATAAAAAAATTGAGATTATATGAAATATGTAAATATAAGTTTCGTATTTCTCTAATTTTTTCATAAAAGAAGCCGAAAATTGGATGAATTTGAGCACATTCATACGAAATAGTGGTGACCTGGTGGGCTCTTGGTAGTTCATGCTCCAATAGTAGTAAAGATATTTGACAAAATAATGCAGCTAAGCAAATATATACTGCTTCGTTATTTATTATAGGTTATTTATTATAGGTATATCTTTAAATAATTACTACTTAGCACTAATGTTTTATCTGAGCTACTAGGAATCACTTTCAAATTTGTATATTAGCAACAAATTATATAATAAATTTGTATATTGACAACTGTTAATTTGAAAAATGACTTTAATTTCAAAAATCCAATCTAATACTTAATTAATTTAAGTATAAACTAAATTTCCAAATTTAAAAGAGTCGCCACCTAATTTTAAGGATAATTAAGAAGCCAAGATTAAATTTTAAAACCTAACATAAAAGTTTTAAAATCTCCGAGAAATGGGTAAGAGTTCAATTTTCACTTTGAGAAGAAATTAATTACTCAAAATGACTGCTAACTCGCGGTTGACCGATGATTAGGGATTTTGACTAACTTTGACTAAATTTTAAGAATGTTGGCTAAATTCGAAAGAATTGACTAAACTTGAAAAATGTTGAGTAAATTTGAAAGAACTGACTAAAATTAGAAAAAATGTTAACTAAATTTGAAAGAATTGACTAAGTTTGAAAAAATATTGACTAAATTGGAAAGAATTTACTAAGTTTGAAAAAATATTGACTAAATTTGAAATAATTGACTAAGTTGGAAAAAATTAACTAAGTTTGAAAGAATGTTCACTAAATTGAAAGAATTGACTAATTTTGAAAAAAAGGCTAAATTTGAAATTGGACCGAGGTTTTGCTAGAATAAATAATATAAATATTTTAACACTAAGACGATCACGAAAATTAACATAAATTAAGTCATGTTGGGAAATAATTAGATTTTAAACAATGAACTAATGTTAGTATTAAAACAAAATATCATATATCACAACAAATAATAGATAGTAGACAAGAAATAAATAGAATTGGGCTTTGGCAGGCCCAATTCTTCTTCAACCTGTCTTAATTCTAAAAAAAACAAAACATTGGGCCTGCCTGGCCCTTTAAGAGAATTCTGCCGGCCGCTGTTAACTTTAGGGCTATTGGCCCATGTTCCTGTTATAAATTTGTTGTATATACAGTGTGTATCAGTGTATACAGCCCTTTCTGGTCTTCAAAAACCTGTGAGTCAGCTTTACTAGGCGTGTGACCAGCCTTTCCCTTCGAATGAAGAGGCTGACTCGATAAAGAAACGACTCAATATGCAAGGGTGGAGTCCAAAAAACTCGGAGAGGAATCACATGCAAAAGGAAATGAAGGTTAAGAATTAAAACGAGTAACAAAATATTATTCAAACTTATTAATAAGCGAATTTTATGGTTGCCAGTGAAAGAATGAAATACAAATGGAGCATATCTATTTGTGAAACAAGTTTCAATAGCATATATAAAAGGAAAACATGAATTAATGCATTCACCATTAAAACAAGACACCTGCACTAATGGACCTACTGGAAGTATTCCCAATCAAGTAATTCATGTGGGCAGCCCTTGTGTGGAGATAACAATTGACCACGACACTACGAACTTTACTAAGAACCAAATTACATTTAAAGGGTACACAATAAGATATTAAGGCTGGACATTGAAAGAGATACTTGAGTATTTGCATTTTGGCTCAAACCAAACTGAAAATAAGACTGCTTTGATTAGAAAAGATGTGATGCAGTGATTTAACACAATTAGCTCATTGAGGTGAAGATGCTTTGACCTAATAATCCAAATGACACTAGGAGTCTAGGACCTCATGACCAAACACAGTGGGCTAAGAACAAACCAGCACCCGAGGTGAACACAAACCATGAACCAAACAAGTTGTTAATATCACTCAAATAGCCATATTTTCTGTGGTAAAAAAGCAAATGACCAAAATCCTACCTTAGGAAAGATTCACAGGAACAAGAGAGGGTTGCTGACTTCCAATTATCGTTATGCAACTAAGGTTGAGATTAACATCACAGTAACAGCCAACAATTGGCACTTTAAATGAGTGAGAAATCATAACAGGAGACTGTAAATACAGACTCAGATTAGAAACTGAAAGATTCATTAATGTTATTCAAACTAAACGAAACATATGCTCATTATATGACGTCATGAGACTGAACCAGTATTGACGAAATCCATATGAATGATACCCAAATAAACGACTCGGTAGCCACATTTTCAAACAGTGAAGAAACAAACAACCACTATACTTAATACCAGACGATTCACCAATAGCAATCATGGCTAGAAAAGAGACTGAAAAATAGCAGTTCAAGACCTCTGCTGGAAATTGTTATTTTAGCTATGAACTGGAGATGAATCATCAGCATCTTCGGTGCTTACTAGAGCAAGACCAGCTCAATCAAACCAGATTCATGCAACAGTAAAAAAAACAGAGCTACCTCTTTCACAGTAACCCTTAGCGTACCCTGAGCATAAGGACAGACATTCAAGCCAGCTAATCTGACTTTCTACAACATGTAGAAGATGGTGGTGCAAACAAACTCAAACGAACTTGAAGATTTATTAGAAAACCAACACACAAGCAAGAGCTTAAGCAAAATGAGATGAGTTATCAATATTTCTCGAGGGATTAACAGCTTCAGCAGAAAGTGGAACAGCAGAATGAACACATAGGTGAGGATGTATGCAACCTTAAAATTTAAACATTTAGAAGCTTGTATAACAACTTATGACCTAAGGTTTAGATTTTTGCGAAGAACTAGACAAAACAGGAATCAAAGCAACCAGACTAAAATTGAAAGTATTAAGTTCAAATAAAATGAAACAAGTTTCAACCCTTAAGTCTAAGAATGGAACCAAAGACCAAAACTGCTAAGCCGAGGCAGAAACAGGGATGAATTCTGCGATACGCGTTCATATATGTGAAATGTCTCAGTAGGAAAAACTTAAACTTACATCAACGACTTAATTACTAAAGCGCAAATTGGTTGACAGGAGTGACAATTTGAAACACCACTTAACTGGAAGAGCTTAAAATCAACTAAAACATAACACACATTGAACAGGAAATACAAAATCGACAGCTAATTCGAAAGAACAGCCTCACAGCACGATTCCAGAAAACAACATTTCTGATGACCAGTAACAACAACACCACGACATTGACTCATCACAATAGAACCTTTCTAGTCAAAACGAACGCAATACCAACATGAAAATTTCGATAACTTCCAGATTTTCTCATATTCACACAGATATGAAACTTAAGACGAAGCCGAAATGAGTGGGACGAGAATGTTACCTCTTTAGGAGCAGCGAAGTGAGACGTCGACGAGTCTGAGAAGCTTTCACCACCAAGCAATTGCACCCTCGAACCTCCTTGCTCCCTTACTGAATCTTTCTAGCTTTTTACAACCTCGAAAAATGAATTCTCTCTTCAAGAATTCCTCAGAAACTTTAGGCTTTCTTTGGGTCCAGAAAGCCTGTGAAACTTCAGGTTTCTAGATGATTTCGCGGCTATGAGATTTCCAATTTTTCTAGAGTTTTCAGAGATTAAAAAAAAAAGCCCCCTAAAACCATCCTTGAAAAAAGACATATATAGTACCAAAATTAGGGCTTCAACGGGAGGAAAAATCCGAGGGCCATTTCCAGTTTTAATTTGAAATTCTTTCTCATCCTTTTGGAATCATCCACGAGTCCATATCAAGCCATCGATTTCAATCGATGGTTGTGATATGCACCACGTTCTGATTCCAAAACGGACGAGGTACGAACGAGTGACGAGGAATAAGGGAGGGACACAAATATATGGAGTTCATTGGAGGAACATTGAGGGAGATTTCTGGTTTGGCATTTAGCTAGGTTTAGTTTTGAGGTGAAGAAGAAGAAGAAAGCGGAAAAACGGAGAGAGATGAATGGAACGTTGAGGGAGATTTTGATTTTGGCGTTTGGGTTTGGTTTGCTGGTTTTCTTCGTCTGGTTTTGCGTTTGAAGGAGAAGGGAAAGGGGAGAGAACGTACACGTGCTTTGAGGGAAAGGGGAAATTGGGGGCGCGTGGCCCCCACGCGGTGTGCATATATGTATATTATGTTATGTTGGCTGAATTATAGAGTTGGGCCGGGTTAGACTCAGTTTTGGGCCAGAATTTTGGTCCAAGATGAAGGCTCAAAAATGGGTTCAAGGGATAGGGGTATTTTGATTTAAAGTTTGACCATTTTGATTGTAATTTTAACCAATTAAAGGTAATCAAATTGAATTCGATTGACTGATTCGACTATACGATGAATTAATACAAATTAACTTAAGAGCTTTTAATATTATATAGCCTATGTTTCTAGACAACTCAAAGGATTCGACTATACGATGAATTAATACAAATTAACTTAAGAGCTTTTAATATTATCAATCTAAAATAATCAAATTAATTCTGAAATAGTACTTCTTAAAATAAAGGCGTTTATTTTTTTAAAAATATTTTTATATTTCCGTATTTTGAAAACTAATTAATTCAAATGTCAAAATTAAAAGCTCCATAATTAATTCGTATTGTGGAGGGTAAAAATTGGGTGTCAACAACAACAAATTATACAAACAAAAATATCCATAGCAACAAAAATACTTACCATATTTGTATGTTAGTAGCGAATTATCAAACAGATTTATATATTAGCAGCGAGTTATACAAACAGATTTGTATATTAGCAGCGAATTATACAATAGATTTGTATATTGATATCATATTATGTAAACAAAAATATTCATAGCAACGAAAATACTTAATATGTTTGTATGTTGGTAGCAAATTATCAAATGGATTTGTATATTGACAACGACTTATACAAATGAAAATATCTATAGCAAAGCTATGGAGCATAATTAGGCAAACTATTGCTAAGAAACATAACTAAATACTTATTAGTAGCTATTTGTGAAAATTCCTCAAGATATTTTATGTCACATTTTCACATCTCACTTTTGTACTTTTTTTTTTTCCAATCAAACATCATCTCCATTGATTATTGATGTATAAAAAGTTATAAATTAAATTTGACATACTAAGCTTTGTAAATGATCATTGAGAGGAGGCCACTAAAGTTAACCTATGAATCAAACTGAAAAAGTAACATATTTACATAATTTAAGGAGGATCATAAACCAAGTGGACATATTTAACTAATTTGATCCTAAAAATGATGGTAGGTTCCATCTATCTATACTGATAAGCCCTTTGACTTGGTTAGGAAGCTTAGCAAAAGTGTTGAAGACATGGATTATATCATAGATGTAACTCAAGTTAATTTATTTTATGATTGATAACATGGATTGTATCATAGATGTAACTCAAGTTAATTTATTTTATGATTGATAATGAATTGAAACTCTTCAACTAGACTCTCAATCCATTTTTCATGGTATTGCTTCCCTTGTTGTATTTCGAAGATTTCAAAAGGATGAGTGTACTATAATCATTTGATATTTCTTTTTTGATTTCTCATCCAATCTTCCATACTTACTTTAAGACCTAACTAGTTCTAATTCATCATATAAGTTGATTATGCTTTAGAAGGGTGTTCAGATATGCTTTACTAAAAGTATAAAGTCCATTACAAACAAGTAAAACTGAATAGATAGAGTACATATTTTACCTGAGGATAAAATTTATTAGTACAAAGTTTGAACGTCTTTAATTAATTAAAGATACAATAGAAGATCAAGAATATAATCATGATGGATTAATTAGTTTTAAAAAATAAATAATCAAAACTCATCATGGTCATTTGAGGAGAAAGGAGGGAATTCAATTTTGGAGCCACATTTTCCTCCATGTGGGAAAACAGGACAATCAATGAAATTTGATGCAGAAGAATCCACACAAAGGTAAACTTGGTATAGTTGGTGGTTCCCTTGTGGATCAACATTGCACTCTATGAATGGGGTGTGTCCAACTCCTCCTTCAATTGCATTTTTAATGCTTTCTACACTATAATGTTCTCCATTCCTTGGTTGAATCCCTAATTAATCAACACAAAATTAAGTTAGAAGTTGAATTCTAAGTTAGTACAACAATTCAGTGTAATTTCATTAGTAGAATCCGAAGAAAATGGGAGTGTCTATGTAGATTTTTATTGGGGGTAAAAAGATAATTTTCGATAGATTATTAACTGAATAAAAACAACATAAATGTAACTTGTTTCAACATAGATAATCGCATATAAATACGTACTGATATTGAAAAAAAAAATTTAACCTATACATACTCTGACAATTTAAAGAATTTTCGATCATTTTAGAGTCTGTTTAGATCCGCTTATGATTTATAACTTATAAGCCAAAAACTCTAAGTTAGACTTTCTAATTTAATGATTTTTAGTACTTATTTTTGTTATTTTGGCTTAAAAATTAGTGCTTATAAGCACTTATTTATTTGAGTCAAACATTATTACAAAACTGTTTAAAAACTATTTTGACTTAAGAACGCCTAGTATAAGCCAATTAAAATAGGCTCTCTCCTTTATATTTCAGGTTACTAATATAATTTTTGAGGTGCAATATATCAATAACAATTATATACTTTTGACAAACAGGAATTAATTTGTAGTTGGAAAATGCAAGCACATATATTTAATTACCCGCATTCTTAAGATTTTGAAGAAGGTTAGATTTTTTCTTGAAGTCAAGTGCTGTTTGAAAGTAGGCATGTTGAGTAAGAGCTGAACAAGTGCCATGTTTTAGCCATTCATGACTCCAAAATCTCACACCATCACTACTTGGGCAAGCAAGGGATGGCCAATCCTTTTCCAAGGTGCTTATAAGATCTGATATCTGCATAAGTGAATTTTTTATTTATTTTCTTAAAAAAAATATTAATATGTTCAGTTCGATAAAAATTATTCATTAATATGATTGAAATATACAAAATTATCTATATGTTGATTATGTATATTATATGTATACATATTTTATGCATAACATCCTCACTATTTTGTAAACTGAATCATCTTAAGGCTTTGGACAATAATTATTCCTATTTTTACTATGTTCATTACATAAACAAGAATATTATTTTAAAAATATTTGTATATAATCTAGCTAGACAAATATTATGAAAGGTGAAGATGGGGTTACGGAAATGGATTGAAAATGACGTGGGTTGGAGCATATTGGATGGGGAGGATAAACAATCAACGGAAAATGTCACTTATGAAACTTGTTTTGATCCCCACTTTCATTAAAAAAAAAAATCATTTTCTTTATTTTAAATAACTTATTTTAAAAAATATATATATTTTTCAAAACGGAGACCCAAAGTGACCAATTAGAAAGAACATCCATTGAAGCAAATGCAATGTCCCATCATGTCCAACAACCTAAATACAAGAATAACTAAGCAACAAATTAAACATGGGTTCTAAGCAACAGGCTAATTCTCAAAGATTTAAGCGTTTTTTTTTCTTTAATATATACATGGCTTAAAATTTTAAATTCATTAATTACATAAATCTTGAAATAATAATATAATTAATACAAGAAAAGAAAAACAGTTCGTAGAAGCAAAAGTATGACAGTGAGATGTACAAGTCCATACCTAAAAACAAGAAGTCCAAGCAAGACAACATGGGCAGCAAAAAGTAGGAATAACAGATTATATACTTTTTGTCAAAAGAAAAAATAATTAAAAAAAATTATCTGAAATTAATTTTCACATTTTAAAACTATAAGTATTTTAAGACAATTAATATGAGATGAAGGAAATATCATCTTCGTTGGTGTTGATTAATTAATTTATTCTTTCATTTCATTTTTTGTGAAACGACTTTGAATATAAAAGTCAAACTATCCACCTACATTTATGTATATAAAATATGATTCTTCATGTTTTCTTAAAATACAATTTACATATTTAAAAATTACATTTAGAAGTACTATAAAACAACAAATATAGTAATTAATTATTTGGAGATTTGACACAATTTTCTTTTTATTTTATCGAAAAGATTGATATGCTTTTAAGTTTTTTAAATACTTCACTTTGTATTTTTTGTCAAATAAATGAGATAGGAATTTTACACAAACAACCAATTAGATTAATCAACTGTTAATAACTTTTTCTAGCAGATATACATAGATTATACACATGTTTTTACATAAATAAACATATATTATCATTATTGGCTCATCGTTAATCTATATATATCACATAAATTAGAACAAATTTTATATATATGGATAATGAAAAAAAAACCTATATCATGGAAGACTTTTAAGTCTTTAAAAATATATAAAAGACCCCATTGTACAAGTTGAAAAATGATAATGACATATACCTAATATAATAAAGTCATTACTATTGCTTGTACAATAGCTACACAACTACTTCAAAGCCACTGCAATAAACATATCGAGTGAAATTTTATAAGTGGAGTCTGGAAAGAGTAAAATGTACGCGGATCTTATCACTACCTCATAGAGATAAAGAAGTTATTTCTGAAAGACCCTCATCTCAAAAATATCATTCTCAAAAGCAGAATACTACTTCAAAGCTAAAGTTTGAAAATTGATAAGAGTACATACCTCAGATTCATCGAAAGAGCTTTCTTCATCGCAATTTTGTGGCCATTTTCCATTTTCATAATTTGGCCATAGACCATGAATACTAAAATCTTCATCAGGTTTTCCAGTTGTGGGATAGCAGCAACTACGTCTCGTGTCACAATAAGATGCCGGCCACTTCAATATCGAAAAACGAAAAAAAAAATCTTTTAAATGATCTGATAACGTAAAAATTCATTACAGTACTATTAACGAATTAAAAAATTGCATTGCATGCATGCATTGCAAGTAGGCCAAGAATTATCTAATCATTAACGATTAGACATCTGTCTAATGAAATTCATGTTCCTAGATATAAGAGAGTTCTCGTTATAGTGGCAAAGGTACGTATTTCAAAAATTACTTTAGATCACAAGTTTAAAATTTTTTAATTTTTAGTTAAAATTTCTGATTTCACCACTATTGGATAAACAGAATCAAAATAGAGTTAAGAGGACATACCTGTTGAACAAAGTAGAAGAAATCAAAGTCTTGTGCTGCAACACAAAGAACTAACAAACATTGTACAAAAATAATCTTAATCAAAAATGATTTTTGAGATTTCATCATTTTCTAAGTTAAATTTTGAATTTTCTTTCAAAGCTTTGATATTTTTAGTTTGATGTAAATTGTGTCTCAATTTATAGGCAAAGTTAAGGATTATGCTGATAAGTATATGCCAAATAATTAATTGTGTAATAATAAAATTTTATTTAATCATTGTTGAGTGTTCAAAGTAATATTAAAGCCCATGTGTCAATGTCCTAGTTGTCAATATTTATCTTTACGCGTTAATTTATTAGCTTCTACTTCTTCCATGAACAATTTAAATCGTTGGGCCTTATCTAGTGTGATTTACCTTTTCAGCGTTGTTTACAAGCTATTGTGTTGAAGAGGGATTTATCCTACGCATAAATGTGGTAAAATTAGTCCGTAAAATTATAATTCATTCAATCATTTAAGTTTGTATTGATTATTAATCTATACATTTATTAGTTTAGTTTATTAAAAGTTGAACTGATGTTTAGTCCAAATTGATTCATAATTTTTTTTTATTGAAGTATTTCGATCCTTTCAAATTCACTCTAACATGTCCGTTTAATACCTATACATGAACACACATAAAGAGTAATGATTGTGAGTTATCTCATCATAAATAAAAAGAAGATTAATCTTTCTATCCCATTTTAAAAATGACTCATCATAAATAAAAAGAAGATTAATCTTCCTATCCCATTTTTAACTATCATTTTAAATCTTTTGGCGTTCATTAAAAAAAAGTAATAAAAATAATATAAAATTTACTAAATTAATAATAATACGTTCATTTAATTTTTTTCTAAATATATTGTGTCATATTGATATGATTAGAAATAACTATTAATTTTGATAATTATTTTAAAATAATTTTTCTGAACTAAATTGACAGTTAATTTGGGACGAAAAGATTCGACTGCTAAATAGATTCCTAATTAAGTTTTAAATCAATCCACCTATAATAAATATAGTAAGTAAATCTAAAAGGAATATTTCGATTGAAATAAAGGAATTAATAAACTATTATATATTTTAGTTGGGAAGTTCAATTGGACGTTAAGTAACGAAACATATGGTTTTAGCTACATTTGAATATTACTCAATAATAGTTTGTGCTTTTTCATCAAGTAAGAAAATTGATGAAATCTTAATAAATTAAAAATCTATATTTTTTTAATTTTTATATTTAATCTTGAATTGACGAACCTTTTAGGAACCTTCTTAAGATCATTATACATACATAACGGTAATTCACAATCGCTATTAGTTTAGAACAATTGCTCGCAAACCATAAAAAAAATATAAGTCACACCAGATAAACGTTAGATGACAAACTCGAACGAGAAGATAATATCGAACTCATAATCCCATTTAAAAGATTCTTCCTCAATCAATCACTCCACCACCACCAAAGTGGTTCATTAAATAATAATATTATTAGACCAAATTTCAGTTTTTTTTAAATCAATAACTCTGCATTTTTGTGGCATTTTTGGACAAATATTTTAAATTATTTTAGGGACTTTCTTATTGGGTCCACTTTTTAAATTCTTCAAAAGAATTAATTGAGTAAAGGTTTTTGTTGTATGAACAGAATAAATATAGATCAAAATTAGGTGATAGGCTTGATCCAATCTGCCAAACAATTTGATTATTGTATCTCTTCTAAAGCCAAAATATATATAAATTTTCAATTTATTAACAAGCAGTGTAATTCATTAATTCTGCCAAATTTTCTTTTAAGACTTTTTATAAGTAACACATTTAAATAGAAACGTATAGGAACATGTCAACCCTTTGGCTAATATATCGCTTTAATAATTACGTTTTGGACCCGATTCAAATAGAAAAAGATTTCATAAGTTAGCTCAAAGAGAAGATAATATATCGTCTAGGGATTTTGTCCCTTAGTGATGTGCGACTTATTCAATTTATCACCCTTTGTGTCAGATTTGAAAAATCTTTATTCAAAGACCCACTGTCCAATTTAATATGTACACATTTATGAAATGAAGGTATTTTCACCCTCTTCAAATGCTCCCGGGGTATTCTCTCTCTCCCTCCAACCCGACAATCAACACATCAAAAGGATCATATTGGATTGAGTTTGATTCTTATATAACATCTTAAATTAGGTTTTGGATCTAATTTGAGACCAATGATGGGGAAGGGAAATGACTGCCAGTGGAAGGTTTTTTGCGTTCACTCAATCTATGCAGAGTGAATCGATCCCTAAAATCAAACTTCCATCGAAGAGAAGCAAATGAAAGGCTTCCATAAAAATTTTCGTAGACTTCTCGTTTCGTAATCAGAAACATAAATATAGGTAAAAGAAAGAACTATACTCAACTTTAGTTTTAATTCTTTCTACAATTCGATCTTCGACTCAGGAATTGAACCACAATGGAAAATTATGGGAGGTAGGACCTGAGAACAATGCAGACACGTGGACAAGCACAAAGCTAGGCAATTGGAGGCAAGATTTGAATGCTTTCCACGTGTGCATCACACATGTGGGTAGTTTTGACAATTTCTAGTTGTTTTGACTTGTGAACATTGTAAATAGACTTGTTGACTTTTAATTTTGAATTAAGCCGATAAGTTTGTAAGGATAATTGAATTCGTATTGAACATCGAATTGAGTGAGAGTAAATAACAATTCAAACTCAATAACTAAGTAGCTAGCGTAAGAGAGAATTGAACCATATTGTAGGAAGTTCTGTTGGAAATTTTGACCAAATCGTTGGATCTGAAACATTGAAATCTATAGGGTTACATAGTTCGTTTGCAAAAATCAAAGTTCGAACGAGCCCGAAATAGTGAAAACTTAGCATACAACTTCTCTTCCCTCAACCTTTGTAGCATAATCCTCAAATGACCCATATGTTCCAACTCAAAAAAAAAAGACATCAAAATAAAGAGAGTGGCAGGAAGGGGAGTGGGAGGGGGGCATATATATATCTTAGAAAAAAGGAAAAAGTTAACCAATACCTAGTCGTATTCCTTCACAACGGCGCCATAATTTTTTTGTGATGTTCATACTCCAATAAGAAAGTGGTCGCTGTCAGCAATTATTCTAACCCAAGGTTAGGTAGCTTTATTCTTTAAGTACCATACAAGAAATTACTAGTTTCATATAATATAAACTTCAAGCAAGTAAAAATTTTTGATTTCTTGAATCATTTGTTAATGGAGCGGGGGCCAAGATACTTTCCAGGCTCACCTTAATAATAATGAGCATCCAACATAATGAACAAGTCTCATCATAGCATGAAGTAAAGTAGATGTTGTCCACGAAGTTGAGGACTCACCAAAATTTCAATTTCAGGAGTTTTACGACCAAGGTGACACTTCAAGGGAGATCTCACAATCCGTGTGAGGTCACACGGCCTGTATGGCCTCCAGTGAGGTGACTCTCACTCAAGGATGGGTTCATTTGATAATTGGAATTTGAACCTATGGGTTCTACAATTAATAGATGTATATTATGCATACAACCAATCCATCCCAAGAATGACATCAAAATCAACCATATCCAACTCAACAAGATCACAAAGCTATATTTTATCCAAATAAAAGGTTGATTTTCAAATGTTAAAGATACGTGTTATCAGACGAGCCATAAACCATTTGATAGCGCATATGCTTGTCCATGTACTGAAGATCAGAAAATATGCTTAAGTGCTGAATTGTTACCAAACGAAAGCTCCTACGGACACATATGCTTTCAAAGACAATATGTATATATATATATATATATAGAGAGAGAGAGAGAGAGAGAGATAGATAGATAGATAGAGATACATATATGTATTCTTGTGGGATGATGACTTACCACCGATGGATGGAGGGTTTGCTCTCTTTTCTTGAACTATTGGATTATCGGTTTACTCAATAACTTAATAGTAACAATCGATATCAAACCAATAACTTAATAATTTTTTTAAATCATTAAAAATTTGATAACTTAATAACCCTATAACAATAAATCAATAATGTTAAAATGGGTGGGTCTTGAATCGATTGTACGATTTGAATGAATTGAGATTGACTTTGACACTCATCGTTGTACCACACTTCTAAATGGGGCAAGTCTCGTGTATTAAAGCTCCCCTATGCGTAGGCTGTTTTGGAAAAGATAACACCAAGAATTCCCTCCACTTCGGTAGAGAACTTGGAGTCAGCAGCCTTGGAGAAAGTTGATTAAGAGTTAATCTTCTTGGAAGCCATTTGAATGTTCTTTGATGCTTGAAAATCACAAGAGGTGATTCTGAGGGGATATCTTCTCTTAAGTCTTTCTTGCATACTAGGTTCCATACGAAAGACTTAGGCCAGTTGAAATACTTTTTGGGAGTAGAAGTAAATAGAAGCAAGAGGGGTACCATTTGAGGTATTATATGATCGGAGGTGTAGATCACTTACCAGGTGGTTTGATTTATGTTTAGCTGAGGTGTTAGGTGTTAATTTTCTTAGAGATGCCAAAGAGAGGAATCTTATAATATACTCTATCGCACGACATAGATCATGAAAGAAATGAATATTTCCTTAAATGCCTCATAACCTCATATTCAGAGATATGTCCCATTTTGTACCTATAAATAAGATCTACTTGACGCGGCATGTTGGACTCCCTAGAACACTTCAAAATCTTGTGCTTGAATATCAAAGAATATAGTACAAATTTTAATAGGGTATATATAATTCTAACTTCAAGGAACCCCCAATTACACAAACCAAAGAATTTCAGATTCGAATTCAAGGGTTCAGGGTGACTTTTTAACCCAATTTTTGAGTCAAAAATAAATGTAACAACATGGGTGTCATTAGATTCGTATTCTTGCTAATATTATATATTTGATAGATTGGAAATATTTTGAAGCATTGAAGAAAGGAGAAGCATTGGTGGATTAGCTAAGCTCAAGCTTATACTATGAGTTGATTTTGTCTATTGAGACTATGTATGTTTTGGGCTATGAAACTATAATCTATTATGAGATTTGATGGTGATACTCTCAACTATGTCTATTGTGTGCATTTTTGTGTATTTTACTTTAGCCATGAGTAGCTAAACACCCATAACTTGAGGTCATGGGAGCCATGGATAGTTGACTTAAAAAATTCTTGATCACCCCATGAATTCTATATACCATAAGCACATAACCTTTATATGGAGAAGGTGAAAGTTATTCAAGAGAGACTAAAGACAATCAGCAGGGCCTTAGGAAGGGCTCAACCACAAGGATTTATTGTCCGCATCAGTCTTACCTTGCATTTCTGCCAAAGGCCATATATTAAATATCAATTCATTTGAAGAATAAAACGTGGTCCTATTTGGCAAGAAGGAGAAATTGAGCCAAAGATTTGTGGGTCCTTCTAGAGTTTTGAGGAGATTTGGTAAGGTTGCATATGAGTTGGAGTTGCCTATGGAGATGAATACGGTTCAACCTAAATCCTTTTATAATAATAAAATATGAAATTAAATTAAGATTAAAAGATTTTAACAGTCAATAATACAGATAACAAGTCAAATTAATTAAAATCCCCCAAAAACTCTGTTGACACGTGCACAAGCCTGTTAATGTATTACAATAGATTTGAAAGAAAATACAAGTCTTGATATTACTAATTTTGGATCCATTAATGGGATGTCCTATACCTCCGGCAAGATATAGGATAGATGTGACAATGACATCGCTTCGTTGTATCATCAGGAAATTCTGCCAAAAGTACTCAGTGAAAATATAAATAATCGCAGTCACATCATGCATATACATACCAACCAGATATAGATACTAGATTCAGCACACAGGGTAGCATGTAATAACTTGCGCTTTGTTCTGCTTTGCTTTAATTTAAACTGTCATGACCCAACTTCGCGACATAGAGATGACATTTTCTGGTATAATTTTGCTTTTTGTGCTTTCTTTTTTTGATGTGTATGATTTGATTGATTCGGCTGCCACTCTTTCCTTTGTAATCCCTCTTGTTGCTAAAAAGTTTCATGTTGTCCCCGAATTGTTGCATGAGTCATACGTGTTGTTCGAATGTGAAACAAATTAAAGATCATTATTCAACAGATCCAGGGGACTCACAGGGACAATGCTCGTTTCTCCCTTTCCCAATCAACTCATTGTTAACTTTCTCGTAATGTAATATCTGCTGTTAGGCTCATCCCCGATCCACCCGTATAATTTTTCGAGAATCTTTGCTTAGAATCCCAGGCAGTACCAGAATCTATGGGCTAACACCCACAAAAAATGACCGAAATCGCCTGTTTCGCCTTCCTTGGGCCTCTAAAAGCTCTATCTCTACCATAGTTTCGACCTTACTTTCCTTGGCCTTGGCACTAATAGTCCTGATTGGACCCTTGGGTGTTAGTCTGAAAACCCTATGCTCAAAACAAGGGAAAGGATGGTCGACCCCAAGGTCTAGGTGCTCAGGTTGATCAAAGAGAACAAGGAGGACAACAAAGGGGTGCTCCACGTCACAATCGATTCTATGCCCTTCCAAACATTGAAAAAAAAGCTTGTGTCCACTCCTATATTGTCACTATCGGATGGGTTTGAGGGATTTATTGTGTATTGTGATGCTTCTCGGGTTGACTTGGGTTGTGTGTTGATGCAAAATGGTAAAGTCACAGCTTATGCTTCTAGACATCAAAATTTAAATATTAAATTAATATTACATAATTCTTTTAAACTTTTGAAGTTTAAAATTTCTATGTTAATGTCCTTATTAAATGAAAAAAGTAATGACTTGGATTTTTAAAAATTTAATTTATTACTTAATTGATTTAAGTAAACCAAATTTTCAAAATTGAAACAGAGTCGCTACTTGACATGTCGTGCAAATGCCCTCACAGAAAATAAGTCCCTCCACTTCACTTAAAAAGAAATCAAGGTTCAGGGACTATGCAAGCATCCTCACTTTTGGAATCGACATTCATGCATGACAACCAACACCATAATGGTGGACTTCTTTCAAAACAGAATGCGTCTCATTGTGAACTGTCGATGCCACAGAGTTTGAATGGTTGCCACCATGTGTCTCATTTTGAATTGCCGATGCCGTAGAGTCTGAGGTCAATTGATTTTTTTCCTTAATTCAATTCATGACAAATTCTTTTTTTTAAACTTTATTTTGCTCTGATTTAATTCAATTATTTTTTCCTTTTCCAACTCCCGTGTTAAGGTACAAAGATAAATCTATTTGAATTTCATGACTCAAAATATTATTTATTTCATCTTCTTTTTTTTTCAAAAAGAGAAAATTAAACATCATTTAATGAAATAATTTATATAATCCCCCACCTTTGGCATGACTACTTCTTGTCTCCTTAGCCTTGCCTCTATCCTGCTTGAAGTCCATCAGGGCTTCTGCTTGGGTGATGGCCTCGTCAAAGGTGGAAATTTATCGTTGCTCCAATTTCGTCCAGGCCCAACTCTGCAATTCGTCCATGAAGTTGAACAACATATCTTCCTCCGTGAGGTTGGGGATTTGAAGCGTGAGAGTTGTGAACTCCTTTATGTATGCCTTCATGTTGCCTATCTGCTTCAATTCCCTAAGCCTTTTTTTGGCTTCACAAACCTCCTTCTTTGGATAATCTAGCCTCTTCATTGACTAGCAGATATTGAAGACAACTTCTTCGTTATTCAATCTAAACATGAGTTGACCAGATATTTTCCTATACTCATTCAAACACTTAGTAATATTTTTACTCCCAAATTCAAGTTCCTAACCCTCATCCCAAGCTAAGGTTCTCCTTCAAGGTTTCTTCTTCAAGCACCCGCAACTTACACTTTTGGCCTGTGTTGAGGTGCACAATGTTAGAACTCGTATTCAATGCATTAGAGAAATTGGGAAATGGGACCCATATTGGCATAAAATGATATTCGATGGAAATTTTGACTACACCATTAAGTCTGAAATACTGTTTCCAATAAGATTTCATATATAGATTGTATTTTTTTAACTTTGGATGAGGTCGAAACATCGAATTTAAGTTCGAGAGATTGCTAAAAAATGCTGTGAGCGGGTGACGTGGCCCAATAGATTCTGCCAAGTGGCAGAACTGTTCACAGATCTGCATATTATTGCAGAATGTTTTTAGCTTCTTCACTGCTAATCTTCTGGGGCCAGACCACGAGAGGCCTCCAGTTCATTTTTCTTCTCCCGATCCGTCTCATCAACCTATCCATATCTCCACAAATCCTCCAATCACCCATGTTCAAGATTCACATGTCATCAATGCAGGGCCTTCTAACATCTTTCCCCAAAAACCACATAACGCCCAAGCCAGCAGTACCTCTCACATTGCCCACACTATCCAACCCAAAATCCAAGCTCCAGATAAATACAACCTACCTTCCACCTAAACGATGACTAAAGTTCCTCTCAATACTCCAATCTTTAACAATCCACATATTCTTCAATACACTTACCCGAAGGTGGATCATTATCAGGAGAAGCCGAAAGAATGGAAAGCCAAGGAGGAGATGGCCAAATT
>DF365144.1:0-12362 GCA_000787875.1 Solanum virginianum
TATAAGTAGGATAAGTAATAAATATACAACTTATCACTTTTTACCCACTAATTAATTCAATTATCTAAATTACTTCTCCATTAAATAATAAAACTATTGAATAGTCCAAAAAGCCCCTTTAAAATTCACGAGATAAATATTTTATAATATACGAAACTATATATCTCGAAAGGATTAAACGGGTCGTTACAAGGCTCGCCTCATGCGTCTACCTTTTAAAACATTGTCGGTTAATGGTTATAATTAAATTAAATTTTAAATTATTAAAATCAATTCGAACCAAATATAATACATATTTATCTATTTGATTGTTACTGTTTTTGGCTCAATTTGGTTTGGCTGATCGGTTATCAGCCATATACAAAACAAAAGAAACTATTCATTCAAAAGAGAAAAAAAGATAATACTTCATTCAAGGGGCAATGAATTATCTCCGTGTGATTTTTTATCATATAATTCTTATCCTCGAACTTCAATCATGTTTGACTTTCTTCTTGTGTAGTCCTTTATTCAATGTGCTAAACAACATAAACTTATTGAATAATGCATAAGCTATCAATATTGTTGCACAAATAAAAGATGCATCATACATTATTCTTTTTCATTATTTAGAGTGATGCTTTTGATGCATAAAATATTATTCATAAAAAATAATATATGTAATGTATATATAATTATAAGGAATATCCATACATTTGTTGGTTCAACTCGATTCGGTTCATGTCTTTTGAACAAAATTAAAACAAACCCAAATATTATTAATTTTTAAAAATATAAAAGCAGACCAAATAAAAATCAATTTATTTAGTCGATTTGGTTCCTGTAACAAATTAGTGCAACTTAGTGTCTTGTTTCTTTTTACGGCATTTACTAGGTCAAAATAATTTGTTCACCTTAAAAAGTGACATGAGAGTTAGGAGTTTGTTTAGTGAAATAAAAAGTTAGGAGATTTATCATTATGTTTTTCTCTTATACTCTCTATGTCCTATTTTTATTTTATTTGGCATCCTTTCATTTTTTGTTCGTCTCAAAGATAATATCACTTTATTCTAATTAAAAATAATTTAACTTTAAAATCTTTTTTTTACTATTAATAAAATGATTCCTAGTTATACAAATATCTAAGAATGATTTTATATCACAAATTTTAAAAGTCTTTCTTCTCTTCTTAAACATCATGCCAAGTCAAAGGGTGGCACATAAAATAGGACGGGACGAAGGGAGTAATATTTGATATTGAAGAAAATCCTTCGAGTATTTTTGGTTCCTGCTCCACTGTTCTTCTCTTCTACCTTTTCTTTTATAGTTCTAGATCAGTTTTTTTACTAAAATAATCCTGAAGACCCCTACTCATATGCATCAAATATGTATCATGATACTTTGAAAAATTGACCAAAGTCAATGTAGCAAATGTTTGTGTGAATTAAAGAAACAATGTCAAGAATTTTGATAGAAGACAGGAATAGTGCACCTAATATGATGGATGTTAGCTAGGAAATTTAGATGTGTCCCCTTTTGCCTTGTATATTTGATCACTTTCTTTCTTTTGGTTTGTCATCATAGTTGCATATTTTGTGTTCTTCTATATTAATTTCTTTCCACAAATGTAGTCTGTCTTTTCATCTTTGTCTCTGCGCACACACGATAAACCACAAATAGGCAGTTTGACAGAAAAAATAAGGATTAACTAAGCAATGGCTCAAGAAATGTAGTTATAGCTTGACATCACTATTATATTTGTCTCAATTCTAGTGACAATAAAGGTTTGTCGATGTAATTTAGGAATTATTTAAGATTGAAGGTTGTAGTCGTCTAGTGTAAATGTCATTTGTGGATCCTTTCTGCTCAAAAAGTCATCAATAAACTCCTGATATTTGAAGGCCCGAAAGATTGCAGGAGTGTCACCATTGACCAGACCCTTTGCTGGCTCAACTACGCAATCTCCAGTAGGTGAAACAAAGGTCCCTATGGATACTCGACCAGTTTCTGAATTAGTAACTACACGATGTTGACTAGCTACTAGCTTATTGTTGCTGACAATCTGCATTTAAATTCATATCAAGCACGGGGAAACATACATATACTGATAATATCATGTTTAAGTACCTGCATCTGGTAACCAATGATGACGACAAATGCATAGGGAAGAGGAGGAACCCCAATCCAGTGACCATCTTTGAAGATCTCAAGTCCGTAAACTTGCTGTTGAATGAAAGTAATGGTGTTTGGGTCGCAATGAGGAGGCGAACCCATGGTTGAACTTGGATCTGGACAAGGCGGGTAATAGTTCGTCCCAAGAGTTTGGCCTTTGATCAACTCCTTCCCCAATTCTACTTTCAGTCCTTCACCTATCAGCTCCAGTATCCTCGTGATCAATTTCCTCATTTCAGTTGAATATGTTTCAACTACCTCCCTATACATCGAAAACATTTTATGACTGACCCTCAACTAGTCATTTGGAACAGTTTGCCTCATTTATGTACGTATATAGTCAAATTAAAGACGAGAACGAGGCATAATGTACCTATATCTAGCAGGATTTTCGAGCCAATGTTGTGTCTGTTGTTGGATGGGAAACACGGGTTGTAGGAGAAGATCTCTCCAGTAACGCACCTCTCCATTGACATGATTCATATAATCACCACTTCCATACATTTTACAGCTCTTATTTGAATCCTCACAGCATAACTTCTCCTCGACAGGCATGTCGAATAACTCCTTGAATAAATCCATCACATCATCCATCACCTTCTCAGATACTCCGTGGTTTATAATCTGTACATTCATAAATATATTAATGTTCATTAGACAATTCATTTAATAAAAACTTTACCAACCTGAAATAAACCAACTTCTTGACTAGCTTTTAGTATTTCTTGGACTAAACCAGCATGATTAATGGTGTTTGATGATGCTTTTGATAGATCAATTACTGGAATATTGTTACCAATTGAGACATGTTCACTAGCTCTTTTATCAGGTGGCATTACATAATTTTCAGGCAGGGTGACAATGTTTTTAGCCCAGCTTGAAACAAGATTTGCCATTTTTTTCTCTATGGATATCATGTTTTGATTGTACTTGGAAAATGCTCAATATATACATACAAGAGCGTTGATTGTTAGTTGGGAGGTAAAGTTAGTCATAAATAAAATTACTTATATATTATTTGGTTTGCCATTTAAAAAATCGCCTAATTAACATATGTGTAAGTTATGAGTGGGTTTGTGTATTATTTTATGGATGATAGGTGTTGAATAAATAATTGGATAATACATAAATGTACCATTCAATTTGGCCATGGCTCTGCCGGATATTAACTTTGGTTGTGCACAAGTAAACACTTAAACTTGTATAAAGTTAAACAATTATCCATATGCATCCTACATGGCGTCCAACATGGCAACTCACATCCAACATGGCATCTTATGTATATTATGTATGTCATGTAGGACACATGTGTCTACTTGTTCAACCTTATATAGGTTTAAGTGTCTACTTGTGCACATCCAAAGTTGAAGGGTATAAATATTAGTTAGGATTGAACTAAAGGATACGTTTATGTATTATAACTAACACATGAATAATTAGACCCCATATAAAATAATACATAAATTCTCCAATCGTATATTATTAATATCTACTTAACTCTAACCAGCTACCAAAACACCTCTAATTTATTGCATTAAGGACATGTTTGGCTATGAGATTTATTGACTTTTTTCATATTGTTCTTATTTTATTTGAAAAATAACATTTTTTATGAAAATTTTAAATACAACTTCAAATTAAAACCTTATTTTCACTTTCAAACAATAAAATATTATTTACATCTATCTTTAATTCTAGCTTTAAGATTTTCAAATAAAATGATTTATTGTTTAATTTCTATAACGGAACACTTACTAAAGTAACTAAACTATGAGGATTTGATTTTTTTTTTCATGTTACCTCAATTAATTAACAATTATTATCTCAAAAAATTACTTTCTTTATTAACAAATTAAACTTAAAAAATTATAATTTTATAAAATAAAGTGAGAAAATTAAAGCATACTCTCTCCGTTTCATATTAAGTTAATTGTTAGGAAATTTTTTATGCTTCAAAGTAAGTGAATTGTTCACTTTTCAAGGAATGTGTTGGAAATTTTTTCTAATTTCATCCTTCATTAATTAAGTTTCTAAGGTTAAGTATTGTGTGAGAAATAAATGATACATCAAATGAGTGTGTGGAGTTCGAAAAGGGTAAAAATAAAAAGAATATAATTAAATTTTATCTTTATTTTTTTTTTTTAATATATATAAAATGACTCAATAATTCACTTAATATGAAACGGAGGAGTGACGTAATTGCTTCTTTTTCGAGGGAATGAAGATAATGGTAGAAGAAAAGGTATTTCTTTTATGGTATATCTCTTTATGCTTTCCAGCTTGCCTTTCTTGGATTAAGTTAATTTAGAGAAAGTTTAATTTGCAGCTTAAAATTGGTTAACATAATATTTTAAGTAGATTTCACTTATATTCACTAAAGTTTTATTCACTAAAGGTTAGTTGTTTAGTTTACAATTACTATATATGAAAGGTTGTCTTATCTTTGAGGTAATCGATTCCATTTATTCTGAGTATTCATCTCACATTATCTTTTAAAGTGATTTAATGATAAATATATTTTATATTATTTGTATATGAGCTAAGAACTAAGGTAGGTAATGTTGTACCGTATTAAAATATGGGAAAATTTGTCAAACTATGCATTTTTAGACTTAATTTTATCTCTATTTCACAAGAGTATATTTATTCATAAATATCAACCATTATTTATCAAATTATACTATGCCATCATCATTATATATTGTGAAAAAAAAATTAAAAACAAAAATAAAGGCTAAAGATGCGACATAAAGGCTAAAAAGGTGACATAAAATTTGACAAAAATGTAAATATTTTTAGAAGTTGACATAAAAGATAAAATTGAATCTAAAAATGTATAGTATTGCAATTTTCCCTTAAAATACACAGTGTAACATTATTCACATTATCAGTGAATATAAATTAGATCCTTTAAATGATGGAACATAATATAGTTTCTTTCTTGTAACTGCATCAATTTCCTTTATTTATTAAAAATATTTGTTGTCCAAAACATGTTGAAGAATGACAAAAATTTAACACTGATAGTTAATGAGATGGGTAGATGATTTATAATATTTGGACAATCTTTCATTCTTTGAGCTAGCTTTTGGGGTGTAAGTTAGGCTCAACATCTAATTTTATATGGTATCAAAGTAGGACCCATCTCACTCACTATTGGGCCTCCGAAAATTATAATTGCCCACACACCAGATGCTAAGCACCGAACGTGAGATAAAGTGTTGTAAAATGACAGATAAAGTGTTAAAGAATGACAAAAGTCCAATTGATAATTAATGAGATAGATGAACTTTTTATAAGATTTCGCCAATAATATTGCTACTTAGTGAAGGTGCCACTTTTTATTAGCAGTATTTATTTATGAACCTGTCCGTTTCAACTTTTCAAAGTGTGTTAAGGTTATAGCGCAAATTAAGGTACGATGTCTTTGTATGCTTCTACATATGTGAATCATTATGTTTATATTTGTCGTACTCATTAAAGGTCAACATCTCCTTTAATCATACAAATCTAACCCATCTTATCATCATTTCATTGTCGTTTTCATTTTATATTGTTTACCCATTTTTTCCTTTTTATTTTTACTGTTTAATTTTTTGTATCTAATTAGATCTTTATTTAACTAGCTAGAGCGTGAGGCGAGATATTGAATTTTTTTTATCAGTGGTTAATAATCTTTATATGGCTTGGATAATTTTCTTCTTTTGAGCTAGTATTTGAATTGTGAGTTAAACCCAACACTAATTTTTACACCGTATCAAAGTAGAATTTATCTCCTTAGATATTTGGGCTCCCAAATTAAATTGAATAATTTTCATAAATAGCCTAAGTTTCAAATTTAATATGATCAAATAATTATATTTTACATAATTACACATCATAACCTCAGTTATGTGACCTGGAGGGAGGAGAGAGGCGAGCGAGATCGAGAGAGGAGGGAGAGAGGCGAATTGTATATATATATTTGTCAAACTCCATAACTAATGTAAACAGTAAAGGAAAGATCGAGATCGGATCTCCCTGCCTTTTTTCAGAAAAATCCATGATTTCATCATTTACTTTCACTGAGAACATAATTCACTTAATAAACCACAACCTATTAGTACCTCCTCCCAACTAATCCTGTCATATGTTTTTTTGAGCTGTATTCTCACAAGTTGGAATCTGTTTTAGGTCTTCGTTCTAATAGATTTACTCACCACTTGAGATAAGCAATGAAAAGAATTTTAATACATCTCTATACACACAATACAATTCAAATCAGGACTCCTCACAATAATTTGGAATAGCAACATCTCTCTTAGCAGCAAGCCCTCTCAATTCTCTCTTCCATGCTCGAGAAGTCTACTATAAACTGGGAGTAGGTGACCTAGCTTAGCTCCAATCCTATTATGATTCTTAGTAAGAGTATTGCCAACGAGAGTAAGAAAATCAACTATATCTGCAAGAAAAAATAACAATTTACATGTACAGATAGCTACCATAAAACAAAAGATTAAAGTTTAAATATGTGAAAATCTAAAACAGGAAGGATTAAGCACTAGTTAAGGTGATAGTCCTCTATAGTCTAGCGACATGCTTAGGATAACCAAAAAAATCAGGTCAGCAAGAGTTCATACCTCATCAAAGGGATGAGACCCTCAATTCTTCTCCCTTTGAAATTTCTTGCAAATTCGAATATACACAAGGCAATTGAGTTATGTAAAGTCTGATATGCTACATATTCATCAAAAAATAGCAACGTAAACTAAAAATGTTCATGAATCAAAATTTTTCATACCAGTCTTTTGAGTTTCTTCTGGTCTTGGGGTGAAATTCTTTTTCATTAACCAAGTCTGTGCAGAGAGAAGTCAGTTGCTCAACCAATGGAAAAACTTGCTTCACAACTGAGGGGCTAAGGTTCTCTATTTGTTTCACAGTCGTCTCTGTCTGCAGGTATAAAACAGGGGAAGGCCCCAGATCATATACTCCCTCCATCCCATTCCATTTTATGTGGCACCCTTTGACTTGGCACGATGTCTAAGAAAAAAGTAAGATTTTTGAAATTTGTGGTCTAAAACCATTCTGAGAAATTTGTGTGGTTGAAATTTATTTCATTAAAGGTAAAAAGAAAATTTTAAAGCCAAATTATTTTCAATTAGAGTAAGATGATATTCTTTTTGGGACGGACAAAAAAAAGGAAGTACTACTATCTTTGACTTTGGACACAAAATAATACATAATAGGATCACCTTACATTGAATAAACATATTTGTTGACCAGTTCTAACCTTTTGCAAGCACTGGGATGCCAAGATCTTTAAAGTTGAATTGTAGTTTGTGGCCACCTGATAAGAAAGTGACAACAGTTATTTGTCTCGAATGCAATTTTACCGAAAGAAGCACTTGGAATGGAATTTTCATCTTGTTTTTCGCAAGATTAATTTTCACTTGTATTGCACAATAGCTTGTGGCTTAGTTAAGAAATGACATAGTTCTCACCACTTCTTGTAGAATTCTGCCTTCCATGTTATGCATAAACCTGAAATCGATTTTTTTTTCTTACATTAAGCTCCTTCGCTACTAAAGCAACAGTCCAACAATGAAGACGAGAGATATATTATTGAAATCTATTAATTTAGCTTACAAACATCTATTGGACCATCCACATAGCCTTCAGCTAGGAGGGCATGAGAGGGAGTGCCTTCTGTTCCCTCTCAATACATAACACGGATCTCATCACTATCCTGTTTTACCTGCCAGAGTTGAAGTTATGAATTTGGTCCAAGTATTATATGAATTTGGTCCAAGTATTGTATTTGTATTAAGAAATCCATCCATAACTTAAAAGAAGGTATCCTTTTATTCAGTGTCATGAAAAGTTTATGAAAATGTGACTAACAAGACTACAAGAGAGACATAATGTTCGAACCTAGAAAGCATTTAACACGTACCAACCTCTTGTTATATATATATATATAACAAGTTGTAAATTGCCCCAGCTACATAAATCTCACCAATAATCTGGGATGTCGTCATATTTACAATCATGCCTATTGAAATCTGAAACTTTATAGTGTCACCAAACATGTCAAATTTTATAAGAAATGATACATGATTCATTATTTAACTCTCACCTATTATCCATCTAAAAGTATGACAAGTTGTTTCCTACTTTGTATCCATTCCTTTTTCATAAGATTAGGATATCTGCCATTATAAGTTTGGTTCCACAAAATAAAGTCTACCATAGACTAACATAAACCATCAATTTTGTGGCCATTATGAGATTCTAAACATACACACAAACATAGATATGTTTTACTTATATCCTGAGTGATATACACATGTACCTTTCAAATTTAGGTAGATAATATATATCGTACATGTCAAATAAGACAGAGACATGTAAGATACAATACAGAGCTTCAACGAGGTTTGCACTGTATCAAAACATGTGGGGACGTCATCCTGAAATATAATACAACACACAAAATGAATTGTGTACCTCGAGTTAAACATACAATATCTGCAACAGACTCTTTAACAATGTTTTTCCACAATCAAGCAATTCAAGTATTCCAAGTTTAGATTTCCTCTACAATACCTATGAAAACATTGAAATAATTCGGCCCACGGACTGCCCAACCCCGCGCGCGCACCCCAACCCCGCGTAGAGTTAATTCTGTTGGTGGTGGAATTATATTATATAATTATAATTTGAAAAAATTACAATTTATAGGTATATTTAGAGTTCTATTGCTATAATTAGGGTTTTGTTATTATTTTCTCTCTCCTCTCTTCTCCTCTTGGGCCTCTTTCCTCCTCTCTCTCTGCAATTTCTTGCCAGATATATAATTATATATGTATATCATCTGCATATATACAATTATTTTGATAGATATATATGGTCAATTCGACAGAAAGACATACATATACAATCTGTCTCTCTCCTCCCTCTCTCGATCTCGCTCGCCTCTCTCCTCCCTCTTCCAATCTCGCTTGCCAAATATTCAAATAGATATGTGTATTAGTTACACATATATAATAATTTGACAGGTATACACATATAATTTGACAAATATACATATACAATTCGCCTCTCTCCTTCCTCTCTCGATCTCGCTTGCCTCTCTCCTCCCCTCCAGGTCACATAGCCGAGGTTATGCCGTGTAATTATGTAAAGCATAGCTATTTGACCATGTTAAGTTTCAAGTCTAGGGTACTTATGAAAATTTCCCTATAAATTATAGGAATAATGCACTATAATATTAGATTTTTGTAATTTAAAATATTATGAAATGCTATATAAATAAAAAATAAAATTTTCAGTGACAATATCTTTATATATATATATAAGGATAATTGGCATATATTCAGTAAAGTAAAATCTTAATTTTATTTTTAAACACTTCTGGAATAATTTGGATATCTTATGTAACAATTAATTCTATTGAAAAAAATTTCAGAACTATAATCAGAGAAATTTAAATATTTGTGTTGTTATATAACATATAATAATTTTATATATATTTATTCTTGCCTTACAAAATATTACAAGAATATTATACATCCAACTAGAAAAAAAATTAATTATTAGATTATAATTAGTTATAACATTTTTTACAAATTTATGAGAATGAAATATATAAAAATATTAAACAAATATAATTTTTTAAAGAAAAAAAAATGACTTTATACCATCAATTCCATTGAGTCACCCCCCATCCAAATTTATGGCTTTAACTATGTCATAGTAACATGTTTATAATTATAAGATACTATCAACAAAATAAAAATAAGTTAATATTAATTTGTTTACAAACTAAATAATTTGTTCACGCTTCAAGCGATTATAAATGACCTTAAAGATATAAAGTATATTCAAAAATAGAAATTTTGACATTGTATGTTTCAAAAACTTTTAACTAAAAATTTCTTTGTTAATGAAGATTATGATTGTTTAAGTCAAATAAACCTATATAAACAAAATTCATTTTTAGGGCTTTGAAATCAGGAAAAAATATAAATTTATTGGCAAGTTTAGAATCTAATTAAGACACAAAAGGATATGATGAGAATTGTAGATATCTTCGAAAGTTCTTATTTATTGATTATGTTCCTATTCTCTTTCCCTATTCTTTGCGTGGGATTTTATATTTTTGAATATAGTACAATCTGAAATTTTGGAGTTAGAAAGTGAGGAAGGTATGAAAAAGGAGGGGTTCTTAAACTCTTCAACATAATTAATGGTGAATCTTCTACCAACATTGAAAAATAAATTTTGGCTAAATATTGTTATTTTTCTTTCCCTCAATATGTCAGATTCATAGCAGCAGATTCGATCACTAAATGATTTTGTGTTCAAGCAAATATTCTATTTTAATAAGAATAAATTGTAGAGGTTAGGGTGTATGGGGTGAAATTTAGTCTGTTACTACTCTCTGTTATATGATTTTTTTAATTAAATGTTTGTGAAAGGCTATCTTCTGCACTTGGATAAGAATTGTTAAATTACTTATGGATATGATTCTCTGTCTTCTTATCTTTTCCATATGCATCGATTCAATTTTTTCTAAAATGAAACTATTCGATTTGTAGGATAAAGAAAGATTGTATATACCATAGACCCTTGTGGTGTATGTGAAATAATCAGCCAAAGAGAAGAAATGAGGAAAAAAATGTGACAAAGAAGTTCCTGATAGCAGTGTATGCCATATATTTTGTTGAGAAATTTTGTAAGTGGTTTGTGGTGGGAAAAAATCAACATTCTGGAATTTAAAAAGTCAATAGTTTAGTACATAGATAACACCAATTAAATATTAAGCTGTGCACCATTACATGTAGTTTTCACATACGAAAACTTCGTCTTCTTCTATGTTGTTCCTCTTTTTTTTTTCAAAAAAAAAAAAAAAGCAACGGATGGCCAGAATTATCGTCTATTGATCAGTTGTTTTCCTCTCAAATATCAATGAACTTATAAAAGAAATCCATAGAGAATCTGAGGATGATCATGAAAGTGCATCAGTGAAGAGAAAGACGAGGTTATAAATATTTCTCTGTTGTCTTTGCGTCAGTATGTCCTTCTGTTCGTGAAGGAACCGCGGTTTGTAGACAGTCATATAATTACGTCTTTCAATTTGTGAAGGCATTGGTTTATAGAGCAAAGGGTTGTATGATGTGGTTTGTAAATAGGCGCAATTGTTGGGAAATGCCGTAATGCGTAGGAGCAAGAAATTTGGGGAAAAGGATTGTGAGACAGCTGCACATCCCAAGTATTCTCTTCTAAATAGATTGATAGGACTTTTGGTCACCTAATCATAAATACTTATCAAGTAAGTTGGTGTGTTGAATAACTAGAAGTTTTCCTTTGTAATAGTTAAACACTCCGGTTGTAGACATCAGTGCAACTTATAAGATCAACTCCATTAGGGTTCTTACACACAATTCAATCTTAGCTCGTATTTATACAACCAGATACGTATTTCCCTGAATAGACATCTTGAATGTCGGATATACTCTTAGTATTTTTAAAAAGATCAAAATATTATATTTCAAATATCCTATAAACTATTGGGTATTCTAAAATTGGATAAATTTACGTGTTCAAGCTCTATACTTTACTTATGTTTCAGCTTAGTTACAAGGATAATCTCACATTTATTCATTTATAATTATTGTGTTGAGCTAATAGATGTGATTGATTTATTTGAGATTAAAATGTAGCAAGAAAATTGACTCAACGGAGTAAGGAAAAGATAATAGTCTGAGGCAGGGGTGAAGCTGCACCATTTTGTGAATTTCAGAGAATGAAAAAAAAATCGACTTGCACTCCATAAAGCTTCCGTGCTGCACCTATTGACAAACTTTAAAAAGTTGAAGTTCAACCTATCTCCGTGATAAGCTAGGCGGTGCCAAGTCCAAGCCTCAACATGAATCCAATGGCAGATCCACATGGTGCCAACGAAAATATATGTATTAATATTATGTATAAAGATATATATTAAACAAAATGCTATTATTTGATAAAAGTTATTTGTTGGTGTGTTAGTTCATTGTTTGATTTTGATATTTGAGGTTGGGAGTCCAAACCTGCCACGATACGAAATTCGGGTGTAATGACACTCACCTATTCTACCAAGTCGAGTCAGCCTAAATCTGAATAGTCCAATATAATAATAAAAGCTATAGATAAAACAGTCTAAAATAATAGATATGTATAAGAAATCTGAA
>DF365144.1:12367-24328 GCA_000787875.1 Solanum virginianum
CGGAATAGTCCAATATAATAATAAAAGCTATAGATAAAACAGTCTAAAATAATAGATATGTATAAGAAAACTGAACTAAAATTATTCTAGAACTGGTGTCACATGTACAAACCACTAGATAATAACAGTCAAAAGAAAATACAACTCTCAATGTCTAGTTCTCGAATAGAACATAACAGATTCCTCGAAAGTCATCTAAGTTATTTCTTGCAATCTGCTAATTTAAATGTTGACTTGAGACCTATACCAACTTCATTGGAGAAACATTTATTGCTTGGGGTATTAAATTAAGGTTTGATACACAAACTTTAATGTCTGTCATTTTAATTTCTTCGCTACTCTATTTAATTTGAACACACAGAATTGTAAAATTACTAGAAGATCAGAACAATAAAGAGAGTAGTTATTAGTTAGGGGTTATACAGAAAGAAATAAATGAGGATGACGAAAATAACAACAGATACAACAAATTAAAGCAAGACGTTGGACATAAAATTAGTGGAAAAAAATTAAACAAATTGGAAATAGCAAGACAATTGAAGAAAACGGTAACTAATTAACAAATTAATAAGAACATTGGAAGCGATTTAAAACTTAGTACGTTTATTAGCCTGGCGATAAACTTGTGAACCAAGAAGTTCGTCCAAAAGATTGTTATCCAAATACTCAAATTCAACTTTCTGTTCATGATCATGTCCTGTATTCGCAGAAGAACTCGAAGAAGAAGAAGACATATGCATATTGTAATTCCCCGTTGTAGATGGCGCGTTATGGCTTGGTCCGGGACCTAGAGGTACATTAGTATTATTATTGATATGATAATGTCCATCGTTTGGGAAGTTGAGAATGGCTTGATGTCCCCTCAGAGAAAAGGCAGCACGATCATAAGCTCTAGCAGCCTCTTCAGCTGTTTCAAAAGTACCTAACCAAAGACGTGCACCATTCCTGTTAGGATCACGTATCTCTGCTGCGTATTTTCCCCATGGTCTTCGTCGTATGCCTCGATATTTGTTCTCCCTTCTTCCTCTATGATCTTCGTTCTCCATCACCTTGTAAGTTTTTGTTTCTCCTTGATTATATGGCTTTTAATATAAGGTATGTGGAAGTTTTATGTATTTGCATGGACATGATTATATATTATTTTTTTATATTATAGATATATGTCGTAGTCATATTTGACCATTGACCAATTTTGACTTCTTCCAACTAAAGGCTGGGGTTAGAGTCGTGGGTGGCGACGAGGCTGATGGTGGCTTTCCTGAATTTACATGAAACATTTGACTGGTCCTAAAGCTGGTTCATATTTGTCACCTAAAAATCAAATTCAACCCGTTAAAGTTTTACACACTATTCCTCTATCCATTTATTAGTTTAATTGATATGTAGCTTGAGATTTGAGTTAACTCATGAAAAATCTTATTAAAATAGACTTTTTTTTTATTTAGTATGTTATATATAGTCATTATAAAAAAAATTATTAGGTACTAAAAATAAAAACTTTGTAAAATTTGAACGAATTGAAATATGAGTCATTTTACCCCAAACAAATTTTGATTGGGTTATGTCTTGAGCATTTGTTGCTTTGACCATTTTGACCCGTCAATTGCCACACCTAATATATTTTATCAATTACCAAATAAATATTAAAAGTTGAAGGAAAAATGTATAGAATTTGATTGCAAATTATTTAATTACTCCCTTTGTGACTTTTATTTATCTATTATATGATAAATATATTTTATTTTTCGTATCCATTGTAGGCTTGTAGTATATCAAGAAAAAGAAAAAAAAAGTTTAGTTTTAACTCTGTGTGTTCATTCCCTTAAGTTCATTGAGATTATTCACTAATTTTTAATATAGACATGATGACAAAAATATATATATTACTCCCTCTGTTTCATATTAAGTTAATTGTTAGGAAATTTTTGATATTTTAAAATAAATAAATTGTTCACTTTTCAAGAAATGTGTTGGAAATTTTTTCCAATTTTACCCTTCATTAATTAAGTTTCTAAGGTTGAGTTTTGTATGAGAAATAAATGATGCATTAAATGTTGTATGGAGTTTGAAAAGGGTAAAAATAAAAAAACATGATTAAATTTTGTCTTTGTTTCTTTTTGTTAATATGTGTGAAATGATCCAACAATTCACTTAATATAAAACAGAGGGAGTATTTTTTATTTTTTTAAAAAGATATAAAATTTATTATGAATAAGTAGAAATGAATGATGAGAGTACATTGTGAGAAGGGATTACATGAAATAAAAATCGAAGAAATTATATTATATCTTTCAAAAATTTTACCAACCGTAATTTTTGTTTGTAGCCTTTGTTATGATATTAGCTCTCTAATTTATTATATAACTCTAAACTTTCTTTCTTCATTTTCCATTTTTTGTTGGGTGTTTTGTTCTTGTTGACCAGTAGATTAGTCTAGTGGATGTTACTTAAACGTCTCAACAAAAGAAGGATTTAATATTGTCATTCATTCACAAGTTTTTTTTTCTTTCTTTCTTTTTTTGGTTTCAAAAGTGTATATAGATCGAGTTGATTTGATTATTTATTGTAAAATCGAAGATTATAATGATTATCTTTTGGGTTGAAACTTTCATTTATTATATAGAAAAAATCAGTGATTTGTGTTGTATACGAGTTTAATATTTGTTCCTAAATTTAATTTTTATAAGTGATGTTAATTAAATTATATTAAATTATCTCATTAAGTGTAGAATAAATACTTGATAGTTATTATTATTACTAGTTTAGTGTACGTGTGTCGTTGCACGTGTGTATCACATCAATATTATTAAATTGAATATTATAAATATTTAAAAATTCTTAATAATAATGTCACAGGAGTATATATTTTTTTAATTATTCATTCGATTCGATGTTTTCAAATTCAGAGTTGACAGACTTCATTTGAGAATAACGCTCTACCAAGATCTTTTTTTCATACTCAACCTACAGAATTCTAAGTAAATGAAACATTAACAAAAATGATTATATTATTATTGATCAATTATAAACTTTCATATATATATATATATATATTCTCATTCTTTTTTCTCACAAATCTGAGGTGAAAAGACTCATATGTCCATAACCAAAGTATTTTTCTTCATCAATGGTTGAGTATTTACTCAAAATAATTATAAAATTTATGATGGATATGAATTTAAAACTAAGGATAGCTAAGGTAAATAAATTAAAGTAGAACAAAAAAATGTTTTTCTTTTTTCAAAAATACTCTTGTTAAAGAAAACACGTGACGAAGAT
This sequence comes from Solanum virginianum, assembly GCA_000787875.1. NCBI lineage: Eukaryota > Viridiplantae > Streptophyta > Magnoliopsida > Solanales > Solanaceae > Solanum > Solanum virginianum. Next base: position 15,647 of record DF365144.1, read on the forward strand.
TTATCTGCCTCAGCTTCAAACTCTCTCTTAGATAATAAAAAAAAAGAATTATAAATTAACATTTTGAAAGAAGATAATCTGGACTATAATTATAGTGGGATGAAAAAGAAGAAAACAAGATTATGTGGATGATATTAAATATTTTCGTTATAATAGATGAAAGTTCCAACTTTGATCATTGTCATGGTCCAATTTGGTAGTCTTCCTAGTGGGAGAAAGGATACTATGACTGCCCAATATTCTTTTCAGCCAATTAATGTTCCAATAACAATATGTGAAGCTTCCAAGAACTAGCAACACACATGCTTTATTTTGGTATATTGATGAATGAATAGTAGAACAAATTACGCTATAAAGCAAGTATATATTAATTAATTATCTATTATAACTATACTTTGAAATAATTATCGTTCGCCACTGATGCTTCATCCAAGTTGCTAGGACCCACTTTCTAATTTATATATAGGCAGCAAATTGTATAAACAGATTTATATGTTAATAGCGAGTTATACAACTAGATTTGTATATTAGCAATGAATTATATGAACATATTTGTATATTGTCATACGAATTATACAAACAGAAATATTCATAGCAGCAAAACTACTTACTATGTTTATATATTGGGGGCAAAATATACAAATAGATTCGTATACTGACAGCAAATTATACAAATAAAAATACTCATAACAAATAAAACAATAGCTATGGAAAACTGTAACTAAGAAGCATAATTAAAATATGTATTAATAGCTATTTGCGAGAATTTCTAAACTTCTTTCTGTATTTTTAAGTAACTTGTTCCATATAAATTGCTAATTTTACAAAGTTCTTGTATATTGTAGTTTATAAAATATTGGACACTATTTTTGTATGTGATTTTGTTGGGAAAAGTTTGGTAGGTAAGCATAGCCTCTTCATCATGAGTTATTTTTTCGGATGAATATTTTTTTAAAGGAGCATAAAAGAAAAGTCCTTTGTAATTACTTCACATATAATGATTAAAGATTTTAGTAAGTCCTTTAATCAATAGGTGTTGCTTGAGTTCAAGCTTTTATTCATATATATTATGAAATTTAGTCATAAAAATAGTATTAAAAGTAATGTCCACAAAGTGAAATAAAGAAACCGTGGAGTCATTTCTATATGAAGCTAAGTGGCTTATCAAAGGTAAACTTTACAAGATGGTGGTTAGATCGTCTTTTGCTGTATAGGTTAGAGTGTTGGCCAATAAAAAATTCATATGTGTCAGAAGATACAGATCTACGAGATGAGGATGTTGAAATGGATGTGTGGGCATAACAAGAGTGATAAGATTAGGAATGAGACTATTCGAGAGAAGCTAGATGTGGCCCCTGTGGTTGACAGGATGAGGGAAGAGAGAGTGCGGTGGTTTGGACACGTGCAGAGAAGAAGCACTGATGCCCCTATTAGGAGGTGCAAAATGTTAGATTTAGGAGTTGCATGAAGGAGTTAGGTAGATCGAAGAATTATTGGGGGGAGGTGATCAAAAAAGATATAGTGAAATTTGATTTCACCGAAGACATGACCTTAGATAGAAAGGAGTGGAGGTCGCGAATTAGAGTAGCATGCTAAAAGGTTAGTAGGGTTAGGTTGATGTCTGGCTTGAGGTATAGTAGGGTAGTAAAATTTGTTGAGTCTTTATATCCTGTGTTGTTATTATTTGTCGTATATGTGTTAATTTTATCATACTTACATACTATTACGTACTTTTCGTTATTAGTCGTTCTTTTTGTTTTCTTTTCTTTTCCTTTTCTTTTTTTCATATCCAGTTTATTCTGCTTATGAATTTTTGAGACTGGGGTTCCCAGGAAACAACCTTTCTACCTCAATGAGGTAGTAGTAAGGTCAACGTACATTCTACCCTCCCTAGATCCCACTTGTGAAATTTCACTGGATATGTTATTGTTGTTGTTAAGTGACTTGTCATGGTTGTGTGAAAATTAAAAAAGAATGAAATAGTATTTATAATTTGAAAATAAGGCAAAAATGAAATTTAACAAATGTAGAGTCAAAATAAAGTGTGCAACGATTAGCTTTTGAAATTGGCAATGGCTAAAATTTAAAAACAACAACTTTGACAATGGCTAATTAAATTTTCCAATGATTGATTCGATTAAATGTAAATACTAATTTTATTATTAGATTTCATAAAAAAAAAATCAAAACCCAACTCGATCTAACTAAATATCTAAACGGTCTAAATTGAACAGGGAGTTGGGTCGTACACCCTTTTCCCTCCCGACTCAACATTAGCCTAGATCTAGCATGGGAAAATTACGCAACTGAGCAAACTTACACTAGTAAATAACATAATATAGCTATAGTTTAATAATATTACGTTTTAGAACTAAAGTTTATTGAATTTGATTATCAAATTTTGTGGGACCCATTCATAATATATACATGACCGTAGTCTTCCTAGTGGGAGAAAGGATACTATGACTGCCCAATATTCTTTTCAGCCAATTAATGTTCCAATAACAATATGTGAAGCTTCCAAGAACTAGCAACACACATGCTTTATTTTGGTATATTGATGAATGAATAGTAGAAGTTTTCATTTTCAATTTTTTTTTCCAACTCCCTCCAAAATCTCATTTCCTTAATTTCAGGTTTAATTCTTTGACAATTTTTTGAAGATGAGGTATTTTGTATAACTCAATTTTTATACATTTCATATATTTTAGAATTGTATTTTGTATAATTTAATTTTGTATATTTCAAATTTGTTTTAGAATTATTTTTTAATCAGTAATTTTTTTGTATATTAATTACTTATAGTATCGATTATAGATGTACAACAAACCTTCTTTGTATTAATAAATATATAATATATGATTATTTTTTGTATAAGTTTAGTAGTTCCATACATTTAATTATTTGTATAATTTCACTAGTTGTATACATTTGAAATGAATTATAATTATAATTTGTTCGTATTAAAATAAATTCTGTATATTCCAACAAATTACAGTGAATATAAACTCTATACAGAAATCAATCTATATAAAAAAAAATAAACGTAATTATACAAAAGATACCTATGAATTAACTCCTCTAATTTTCAGCAATTTTTAATGAATACAAATTCAATAAATAAATAAAACTATACATATATAATTTTATCGTATTAAAATAAATAATATAATTTTCAGCAAATTAAGTGAATACAAACTCAATAAAGAAAATGATTTATACAAAACAAACATCAATATACAACTCCTAGCAATATCAACTCGCAGCTGTCAAGCAATCAATGTATAAAACTCATTATATGTGGAGTTCTCCTTAAAAAACAACCCCTTCCAAAATGTAGTCCACGTAATTTTTATCATTGTTGCATCGTCCGTAAACATTATTGCGAGCGACACTATCACTACACACAACAAATTTTATGCAAAATGATGTGTCATTCAATCAAAGAAATTCAAAGATTATACAAAACATAATAATTACTATTATACACATTTATACATTTTATACTTATCTTGTAATTTACCTCTCAAATAGATTATACATTCGTAATAGCATTATTAACCAAGTTATTCGTCCTATACATAGTATACACTTATACCTATACTGAAATTCAACACTCAAACAGATTATACATTTGTAATAACAGTATTAACCAACTTATACGATACTTATTTTACACTTCATCACTTAACCAAGTTATACCTACTATACACTTATACTTATTTTGCATTTCACCACTTAACCAAGTTATACATATCGTAGATGGTATAACATATACTTTCTTTACAGCTGGTTCAATATCATGATCACAAACAAAAGTTTACTAAATTTTTTCACCACATTTTCCTATTACAAGTCTAATACACAATATATAATTCCGCAATTTACTAAAAAAAATAAATTGTAAATACACAACACACACGTATAACTCAAAAGACAACATGAGAAAATAATTAGTTATTCATAAGGATCAAACAAACAACACAAAGGGCAGAACCACAATCTACACAAATGAAGCAATGACAGTCTGTATTGAATCGAATAGCAGCATTATTTTGCATAATATACAATTTTGCATCAGAAAACACACATCTGACAAAAAATATTCGAAACCAATCTCACCAGATTTGTCGTTCAAAATCGATCAAAATTATTCACTTTTGGTTTTGAAAATGTCCGCAAGAAACTCCAATGACTCTTTTTTTTTTCACTGGATAAAAGAGTCACCATAGGAAAGAAATTTTGTTTATTATTGTCTTCCTTTAATTATGGAATCGTTCCATATTTAACAGATAAAATTGAGCAATTTCAACATTTTATTTATTTATCACTAATTTTATACATTAAAAATCAGTCGAAATTATACATATGAGTTGGCATAGCCATAGTTATAAAACGTAATTTTAGAAACATTAGCTATTTTAGCTTATTAAGTTTCACTCTATAGCTATTTATGAAATTTTCTCAAAATAGAAAAATTACGTAACTAGACAAACATATGATATGTATTTACAAAATACCACTATAGTTTAAAAAAACTACAATTTATAGCTATAATTAGAATTTTATTGCTGGTCATATCAATTCTCTGATTTTAAAACACTTATTGGACATGGGATCATTTAACATGCAATTGTAAATTTAAGTCATGTGTTAAGCATCTCTAATCATTTTCTAATAGTCAATTAAGTGCAAATATATTTCAATTTGGTAAATGGCAATGATTAACGTAAGAATTATTAATTGGTGACCTGAGTAAATCCTTTTCGCATTTGCTTAGGAGTATATTTGAATTTGTTTTCCAAAAAATAAATAAAAATAACAATATTTTTTAGATAGAGTGATTACACAATTAAATGTGTTAGAACATACTTTATATTTTTAGAAAATTAATGAAGATTTGAGAATCAGGGGCAGAATACTTATGTCGATTATGAGTTTAGACTTCGGTTCAAATTTTGAATTTATAGTAAGAAATTCATTAAATATATATAAATTATTAATTTGAAATTTAATAACTTAAAAAAATAAAAAATTTGAACTTATGAACTATAAATTTTGACTCCAATGAGAACTCCTATTCTAATTAAAGCTAGCTTCTAGAATCGGAGAAGGATCAGATATATACCCTTGTACTATTGAAAATAATTTAAATATGTCCTTCATTATACTTTCAATTTAAAAAGCTAGCTTCTAGAATCGGAGAAGGATCAGATATATACCCTTGTACTATTGAAAATAATTTAAATATGTTCTTCATTATACTTTCAATTTAAATATACCTTTTTAGTTATATGTTTGGACCAAATATACTCCTCTCGTTTTAATTTTATCAGTTGGTCAAAAAAATCATATGTAAGGATAAGAAATATTGATTAAACTAATCCTTCTCTATGACTTTTCAGCTTATAAAAAATTTTAGTTTGACTAAACATTCTTAATCTTTCTAAAAACAAAACAACTAACTTCTATTTTAGACTTTACTTGCTATCACTCCCCCCCCCCTATTTTTTTTTACAAAAAAATTCATAACATTATAGTCATGAAATTAAAAAAACAACTTATGTATTTTTATCTAAACGAAACTCTTTAATACATAAGTGTGTATTTATCCATTTTCATCATATGATGTACTCTAATTCACAATTTATAATTTAAACTCATCAATATTTAAGTAACATTAAAAGTGAAAATAACATATCCAAAAGAAGAAGAAAAAGAGTCTATCATTTGATCATTTGTTAAAATTAAGGATAAAATTATGTTAAAGTATAATAAGAGGGATATATTAGATTCGAAAATATAACGGAAGGGATATATTTAAACCAAAAGTATAACAAAAAGTATATTTAAACTAATTCTAATAGTATAGAGGTATATTTCATCCTTTTCCATTCTAGAATTCCTGATTCATTTAACATGTTTTTTTTACATACAAATAATTACAAATATTTGGCATATGAATCTGGAAGAAAATGATTCCAGTGGTTCATGCACCATATACAATTTCATTTCACTATCTATGGCCCTCTATCCACTTCTCTCTTTTTTTTTTTGCAGTTATGATTATTATTATAACGAAACTAAATTAGTGGACCATATATATCATTGTGGATATCAATATGGATTGTGATATATTGGTGTGACTATTTTATTTTTAATTAGAAGTCTCGAATTCAAGCTATAATAATTTCAATACAAGCTTGAAACATCAAATAGAAAATAAACGAGTACGACAGAAATACACAACTTTCACTTTGGACCTTCATTTTTTACTTTCTTTTTAGTTCACTTTTCTCTTTGGTCATATAGGATGAGCAATATAGTATATTACCATCGATTTCAAATAATAATTAATTTGATAAATTAAGTTTGTTTAAAACACATTTCAACTATTCCTTTTTTTTAGTGATGGTTAAAGTATAAAACTCACACTCGAATAATTTAGGTATGAAACTAGAAAAAAAGGAATAATTTACACATATTTTGGACAATTCATTCAAAAATAGAAAGTCACTAGAAATACTTCCTTCCACTCTTATAATTCAATTTGTACAAAATTAAAAAAATGTTTAACGGGAGATACAGAGCAGAAATAATAAATATTTCTATGATTAATGCTATTAAATATCTGTGGAAGGATGTGTGCAAAAATTAGAATATGGGTTTTTTGGGAAAATATAAATTTACAGGTAAAATTCTATATTTTTTTAAAAAAGAATAACATTATGGTTTGAAGTTGAAATTAAATTTTGTACAAATTTCATAATGAAACGCAAATTTGAAATCAAAACTAAGTTCCATATTTATGTGCTAGATTAAGTTCAATAATGTTGTGTCGTCTAATTATTGCTAGTCATTTATCACGTGGATTATCAAATATGCTATGAGCATAATCAAGTATCCTTGCGACATGTATAAGGCGTACAATCATGTTGCAAAGTTAGTGCAACATTGTATATTTTTTGGATTGTTACATGCTTAGGTAACAGGCCCGAAATGGGCCTTAGTCGGAACTTTAATGCAAAAGTTAGTTGGTATTTGTTTAATCATTCAAATAATGATTTGACATTTTTTAGCTATGGATAACACACCTCATATCTTTCCTATGCCTGTTATTAGCATCAAATTTATGCAGGCGACCCTGTTGCTCTTTCCGACACGACTTATCCTATCTAATTTTAGTTTACGGAAAAGGGTCAAATTTATCCTTCAAGTATATGAAAATGGTTAAATATATCATTCGTTAACTTTTTAAGCCAAATATACTCCTAATGTTAGTAAAATGGCTCAGATTTTCCCTTTAACTTAATGGAGACATAATTAATTTTTAAATTAATGATGTGACACTTTTCTATTGATTAATTAAAATTTTAACAAATTTAATTTTTCTTTAGAAAAAACCAACCCCAATTCCTAACCCACCCATAACCTGCAAACTGAAAATTTTGTCAAAAATAAGAGAGACCATCATAATAACATAATCTAAAAACAAAGATAGAAGAACTCAAATTTCTGTTTGAGGAACAAATTTCCATTGCTGCATTCAAAGTTTTAGCCATAAGAACAAATTCCATAGCCTTCTTCAATTGATCAATTGACTCATTTGATGAATTTGCGTGACTAGAATCAGCCATTAATGGCGGATTTCTCGAAGAAGACGACCCAAGTTCAAATTTTGTAGAAATAGTCTTTTTCACAGTTGCCATAGGAAGCAATTTATCAGAAGATTGATCAAAAGGCAAAGGATTTTTGTTTTTGAGTGAAAGAAGATTCTTTACCTTCAATGAATTTGAGTCTGAGAATTCACCATTAATGGCGGATTTCCAAATTTTGTAGAAATAGTCATTTCATGAAATTTTCCACACTTTCTTTTTCAAACCACAGGTGGGTTATGAGTGGGTTAGGAATTGAGGTGGGTCTTTTAAAAAGAAAAATTAAATTTGTTAAATTTTTAATTAATCAATAGAAAAATATCACGTCATTAATTAAAAAATAATTATGTCTCTGTTAAGTTGAAGGGCAAATCTGAGTCATTTTACTAACGTCAAGGGTATATTTGGCCCAAAAAGTTAGCGGAGGGTATATTTGGCCCTTTTCATATACTTGAAGGGTAAATTTGACCCTTTTCCGTTTAGTTTAATTAGGGGTGTCAAATGAGCGGGTTGAGTTAAAATTAAGGATGTTAAAATGGGTTGAAATAAAAATTGGGTTGAGTTATGATCCATCCAAATTTACTTTGGGTTCAAATGGACTAAAATTCAGGTTGGGTCATGACCCGTCCAATTTGACCCGCTCAATCTCAATAGTTCTAATATATTATATTATTTATTTTTTATAACCACAATTTGAAATTCAACTTGAAATATAAAAATTAAAAGTTACAAATTGATAGAAATATGATTGAAAATATAAAATAGATAAAAAAAAAAAAACATACATTATATCAACGTAAGTAAAGAGCCTTAGAACGAATTGAAATTGAATGTTAAATTGAGCTTAATTGAAGATTCTTTTGATACGGTTTAAGGCTTGAACAGTTAAGATTGAATCCAATTAAAATTATCTTGAGAGCAACCCATAAAATTTTGAACGGTTATCTATATTTAAGCTCATTTTGACACCCTTAAGTAGGGGTGTTCACGGTTTAGATAAAAATCGATCCAAACTGAAAATCCGAAC
>DF365143.1:15246-25604 GCA_000787875.1 Solanum virginianum
TGTTCAATCTCTCTCTAATGATCTTGACCTTCTCTATTGCTTGATGGACAAGGTCAGGCCCAATCAACTCTACTTCTCCAACCTCGAACCATCCAATTGGTGATCTACATAACCTCCCATATAAAGCTTCATAGGAAGCCATCTGAATACTTGCATGATAATTATTGTTATATGCAAACTCAATCAGTGATAGGTGCTCATCCCAATTTCCCTTAAATCAAGGACGTAGGCTCTTAATATATCTTCTAATTTCTGAATTATACAATATGCCTGACCATTGGTCTGTGGATAAAAAATTATACTCAGATTCACCTTTGTACCCAATCTGTTCTAAAATGATCTCCAAAATTGGGAGGTAAATTGGGCTCCTCTATCCAAGATGATGGACAAGGGGACCCCGTGCAACCTCACAATGTCTTTGATGTACATCTTGGCATACTCCTCAACAGTGTTAGTTGTCTTAACTGCTAAGAAGTGAGCTGATTTAGTCATCTTATCCACAATCACCCATATCGAATCATGTTGCTTTCGAGACCTTAGTAGACTAGTAATGAAATCCATGTTGATTATCTCCTAGTTCCATTCTAGAATCTCAAAGGGTTTGGCTAATCCACATGGGCTTTGGTGCTCAACTTTCACTTGCTGACAGTTTGGGCACTTAGAAACAAATTAGGCAATATTCTTCTTCATTCCACTCCACCAATAGACTTTTCTTAAGTCGTGGTACATTTTGGTAGAGCTAGGCTGAATGGAATACCTAGTGCTATGAGCTTCAGCTATGATTCTATATCATATACCATCAATATCTGGGATGCACAATCTACTTTGGTACCTCAACACCTCATCCCCCTTTTGGAGAAGACCATCAGTTTCTATTTATGGACGGCCTCCTTCAATTGGAGAAGGACAGGATCTCGATCTTGCTTCTCCTGCACCTCTGCCACCAAAGATGAAGCAGACCCATTCTGGATATTAACTCCTCCTTCATCATTCTTCTTAAGTTGGACTCCCAATCGAGCTAACTGATGCACTTCTTTAGCTAGCTCATTCTTCCCTTCCTCAATATAAGTCATGCTACCCATTGACAACCTGCTAAGGGTATCAGTAACAATGTTAGCTTTACCTGGATGATGGAGAATGCTTATGTCATAATCCTTGAGCAACTCTAACCATCTTCTCTACCGCAGGTTGAGCTCTTTCTGACTGAAGATGTACTACAAACTCTTGTGGTCAATGAACACATCCACATGCACTCCATACAAGTAGTGATGCTAGATTTTGAGTGCGAACACCACCGCGGCAAACTCAAGATCATGGGTTGTATAATTCCTCTCATGAATCTTAAGTTGTCTGGAAGCATATGCTATCACCTTCCCTCTCTGCATCAAGACACATTCCAATCCAACCAACTCAAGATCATGGGTCATATAATTCCTCTCATGAATCTTAAGTTGTCTGGAAGCATATGCTATCACCTTCCCTCTCTGCATCAATACACATCCCAATCCAACTCTTGAAGCATCATAACAGATCACAAAATCTTTTGTTCCATCAGGTAAGGTTAGGACTAGTGCAGTAGTCAGTCTAGTATTTAACTCTTGAAAACTTTTCTCACACTTATCGGACCACTGAAACTTGACATTTTTCTGAGTCAACCTTGTTAATGGTGCGGATAGGGAAGAAAATCCCTCAACAAATCGGCAGTAGTAGCTTGTCAAACCCAAGAAACTCCTTATGTTAGTTAGAAGGGTGGGTCTTGGCCAGTTCTTAACCGCTTCAATCTTTTGAACATCCATTTGAATACCATTACCACAGATAATATAGCCTAGGAAAGCCACAAATTTAAGCTAGAATTCACATTTCAAAAACTTTGCATACAACTCATGGTCCTTAAGTGTTTGAAGGACGGTTCTGAGGTGATTTGCATGCTCCTCTTCATCCCTTGAATACACCAAAATATCGTTAATGAACACAATCACAAACATATCCAGATACTGTCAGAATACCTTATTCATCAAATCCATAAAGGCTGCAGGTGCATTCATCATCCCAAAGGACATGAGTAAGAATTTATAATGGCCATATCTAGTCCTAAAGGCTGTCTTTGGAATATCATACTCCCTTACTTTCAACTGATGATAACTAAATAAGAGGTTTGTCTTTGAGAAACAAGAGGCACCCTGAAGTTGGTCAAACAAGTCATCTATCCTCGGGAGAAGATACTTGTTCTTTATGGTGACCTTGTTCAATTGCCTATAGTCAATGCACATTCTAAGAGATCCATCTTTCTTTCTTACGAATAGGACAGGTGCACCCCACAGAGAAACACTCTGCCTTATAAATCCCTTCTATAACAAATCTTTCAACTATTCCATTAATTCTTTCAGTTCGTTGGGGGCTATCCTATAAGGTGGTATTGAGATAGGCTAGGTATCAAGAAGAATATCAATCCCAAAATCAATCTCCCTATCAGAAGGGCCTCCGAGCAGATCCTCATGAAACACTTCTGGAAACTCGTTCATGATTGGAAAAACTCGTTCATGATTGGAACTGACTCAAGAGTTAGAGACTCAACATCATCAGACTTAACACTCATGAGGTGGTAAATACATCTCTTAGCAATTATCTTTCTAGCCTTAAGGTATGAGATAAACCTTCCTTTAGGTGCTACAGAATCACCCTTCCACTCTAGGACCGGTTCATTCAGAAATTAGAAGCTAATGATTTGGGCTGTATAATTAATGGAGGCATAACAGGTGTGGAGCCAATAAATACCGAGGATCAAATCAATATTGGTCATTTGTAACACAATCAGATCAATGATAGTATCCTTATGATAGATGGATACTACGTACACTCTATAGACTCTCTCATCTTGAATAGACTCACCCACGGGAGTAGAAACATCAAATGGTTCAAAAAGACTCTTAGGGGTTCTATCAAATCTACTGGCCACATATGGAGTTACAAAAGATAATATGGCACCAGGATCCATCAACACATAACAATCAAGACACATTCCAATCCAACTCTTGAAGCATCGCAATAGATCACAAAATCTTTTGTTCCATCGGGTAAGGTTAGGACTAGTGCAGTAGTCAGTCTAGTATTTAACTCTTAAAAACTTTTCTCACACTCATCGGACCACTGAAACTTGACATTTTTCTGAGTCAACCTTGTTAATAGTGCGGATAGGGAAGCAAATCCCTCAACAAATTGGCGGTAGTAGCTTGTCAACCCCAAGAAACTCCTTCTGTTAGTTGGAGAGGTGGGTCTGGGCCAGTTCTTAACCACTTCAATCTTTTGAACATCCACTTGAATACCATCACCAGGAAAAATATAGCCTAGGAAAGCCACAAATTTAAGCTAGAATTCACATTTCAAAAACTTTGCATATAACTCATGGTCCTTAAGTGTTTGAAGGATGGTTTTGAGGTGATTTGCATGCTTCTCTTCATCCCTTGAATACACCAAAATATCATTAATGAACACAATCACAAACATATCCAGATACTGTCATAATACCTTATTCATCAAATCCATAAAGGCTGCAGGTGCATTCGTCATCCCAAAGGACATGAGCAAGAACTCATAATGGCCATATCTAGTCCTAAAGGCTGTCTTTGGAATATCATACTCCCTTACTTTCAACTGATGATAACTAAATAAGAGGTTTATCTTTGAGAAACAAGAGGCACCCTGAAGTTGGTCAAACAAGTCATCTATCCTCGGTAGAAGATACTTGTTCTTTATGGTGACCTTGTTCAATTGCCTATAGTCAATACACATTCTAAGAGATCCATTTTTCTTTCGCACGAATAGGACAGGTGTACCCCACAAAGAAACACTCTGCCTTATAAATCCCTTCTATAACAAATCTTTCAACTATTCCTTTAATTCTTTCAGTTCGTTGGGGGCTATCCTATAAGGTGGTATTAAGATAGGCTAGGTATCAAGAAGAATATCAATCCCAAAATCAATATCCCTATCAGAAGGGCCTCCGAGCATATCCTCATGAAACACTTCTGGAAACTCATTCATGATTGGAACTGACTCAAGAGTTGGAGACTCAACATCATCAGACTTAACACTTACGAGGTGGTAAATACATCTCTTAGCAATTATCTTTCTAGCCCTAAGGTATGAGATAAACCTTCCTTTAGGTGTTACAGAATCACCCTTCCACTCTAGGACCGGTTCATTCAGAAATTAAAACCTAACGATTCAGGCTGTATAATCAACGAAGGCATAACAGGTGTAGAGCCAATCAATGCCGAGGATCAAATCAAAATTGGTCATTTGTAACTCAATCAGATCAATGATAGTATCCTTGTGATAGATGGACACTACCACACTCTATAGACTCTCTCATCTCGAATAGACTCACCCACGGGAGTAGAAACATCAAATGGTTCAAGAAGACTCTTAGGGGTTTTATCAAATCTACTGGCCACATATGGAGTTACAAAAGATAATATGGCACCAGGATCCATCAACACACAACAATCAATAGAAAAGACTCAAATCATACCCGTCACAATATCTGGGGAGTTCTCCTGATCATGTTGACTGCTCATGGCATACAAATGGTTTGTAGCTCCGCTTGCCCCTCTCGTAGTACCTCTCTGATTTCCCTTGGCTGGCGGGGCTGGTTCAGAAGATTGAGTCCAATCACTCCACTTTGGATAATCTCTCTAGTAGTGACTTGCTTGGCCGCACTTGAAGCATACATCACTCCCCTCACGATATCTCCCAAAGTGCAGCTTATCGATGTACCACATGGTGGTTTACCTTGTAAACATTGAGCCATACTAGCTTGTGGCTAGGACCTATGGGCTCCAACATTCTGAGACTTCTGATTATTTTGGACTCGAGGTACAGGTTCACTAGCAGATGATGGTGCTAGAAATTGATTTCCATTGCCTTTCCTCCCAACCTCATGGCTAGATGTCTTAGCCTTTTACTTTTGAACTCTTCCCTATTATGTTGCCTCTCCTTATTAGCATTTTGCACGAAAGTTATCAATCTTCCAATATCTATATATTAGCCTTCTTGCTTTTGAACTCTTCCCTATCATGTTGCCTCTCCATATTGGCATTTTGCACGAAAGTCATCAATCTTCCAATATCTATATCACTCACAAGCATAGCTCCCCTCCCATCTCTCTTCGAGATCACAAAATCTTTTGTTCCATCAGGTAAGGTTAGGACTAGTGCAGTAGTCAGTCTAGTATTTAACTCTTGAAAACTTTTCTCACACTTATCGGACCACTGAAACTTGACATTTTTCTGTATGTCAGAAACTATATCCGGAGCATACCGGGATAATTGTGTGAACTTAAGCCGATACTCTTGTATAGTCATAGAATGTTGTTTCAAGTTCAAGAACTCCCTAACCTTCACCTCTCTCTTCTCCCTTAAAGAGAACTGCCCCAAGAAAGCTTCCTTGAACAAAGCCCAAGTCATCACGGGGGCATTCTCCCCTTTACCCTTCTTCCCCTAGTCATACCACAGTCTAGCCACCCTTTTTAGTTGATAGGCAGCCAACTCCACTCTCTCAGCATTAGCACATGTATCACTTGGAATACTTTTTGAAGCTCCTCCACGTAGTTCTCAAGATCCTCAGTGGTGTGAACCTTGTGAACTCAGGCGGATTCATCCTCAAGAATTCCCGAACTATGGAAATGTCATAGGCATCATGTTGGGCCGCTCCTGGTCTTGCAACAAGTGTTGTGACTGTCTGGGCTAGAGTTCACATAGCATGGTAGAGCTCATCATTGGAGACCTCATCTTGTAGGGGTTGCGCAATAGGGACGGCTTATTCCACGGGCACCTCATATCATTGAGGCCCAGGTGGATTGACATTCAGCCGGGCGGGACGTCCTCTACCTTTGACGGTTCTTCTGGGAGGCATAATCACAATTTTGCAACATGCAAAGCATGAATTAGAATAGAACTTCCATAGAGTATACCTCTATAGCACGATTTAGAACATAAATGAAGGGGAAACAATTCCTAATATCCTACAGCCTTATGTTTATCAGATGTGGTCGACAACACACCTATAAACAAGACTATACTAGACATGGCTTCATAGACTCCCTAGGATACTTGAACTCTTGCTCTAATACTAAATTTGTCACACCCCGGGAGGGGACCCAAGACATGGCCGACACCTAGAGACTATTGTTAGTCCCCATACGAACCACTTGGCCTCATCGTGTTCATTTACTCAATAATATTACTAATCAGCGGAAGATAAATGATAATAAATGGGCACATCATAGTCTTAATAGTAATATCAAATAAAGGCTAGTGGAAAGAAACTAGCTCACAAGTTCCAACATCAACGTCTGACTCTAGTCTATTAAGCCTCTATCACTATTACATTGTGCCAATGATAGGTCCATGACTACCTTAATCCAACACAAAAAAGTTAAGCAGTTCTAAACTCTAAAGCATGATGAAAATAATGCAATGAACCCTCCAGAGTAAGGGAGTCTCACCAATCTACTGAATACTCGAAGGTCCTCAATGGTTCGCCTATTGATGACCTCTATTCTGCGTATCTACATCATAATACGATGCAGACAAAAAGAGGACGTCAGTACTTGGAATGTACTCGTATGTAAAATAGCTGAGTGAAATCAAACCAGGTAGAATAGTAGTAAAAATAATAACAACTCAATATAGAAATCAATCAACATGTCAAATGTTTATATAAAGAAAGAATAAAGAGTAGACAAGTGACCCATCTACCAATTAACTTATCATCAAATCAGACTCACCTCAGAAGGACTCATCTCAACTCATCTCATCACATCATATCTCATCCCATCATATCACATCTCGACTCAGAGTACTCAAGGTAGGAATTTTCTAGGAGTTTCTCTTATTCGACAACAATCACTTTATGAGCCAGAGATCATACAACAATCACGCTGATGTTGTCATAGCCATCCCATACTTTCCAAGTAGGGGATGAATCGAATCCACTAGGGATCCCAATAATCTATTAAGTCTTCTATTATTTCAGGGACTCTATCTAGAGGGAACCACAATGAGATGTAATGGTTCTAGTCCTCACCTATGTTTGGCTACGTAGTTTGATGAGTGCGAGATGGACTAACTCTTACTCTTTTGGTGCTCGATACTCCTCCTATGACTCAATCCTCATAAAATAATCCATCCAGTCAATACATCTCAATTGATCCATCTCAACTAAGCCTTATGAAGGCTCTTATCATTCAATCAGTCTCAGAGAGACTCTAATCATCTCATCATTCATTCAGTATCGAAGAGACTCTAATTATCTCATCATTCCACATCTCAATCAACAATTCATGGATTTGAATAATCATTAGGGATCAATCAGATAGACAAATCTTTAGAGTTCATTTATGGAGAGTCAAGGACTATCAAGTTCTATCAACTCATCATCATTCTCATATCTCCCTCTCAATCAATCCCAAATCAAATTCACAATTGAGGCTCTAGACTCAATCCTACCTTATTTCATGCAACCTTTAAGAAATCATGGATAGGGTTATGCAATACTTCAAGTAAAACATTTAATTCAAGTAAGCAAGTTTGTGATGATCATCAACATATAAAAATTCATGTAAATAATCTAGTTTTCAAGAAAATATTCAAGAAATCATGCATATTGACTCAAGAACCTTCAATCAACCATCTAAGACCACCTATGGAGCACATGAGAGGACAATCTCATGTTTTTATTTAGCCTTAAATACTTGGGATCAAAGCTCTCCAATTCAACTGTCAAGAATTTCCCAATCTTGTGTTTTTCTTTCTTCTCTCTCAAGCCCTATCTTTCAAATATAATAAAGGACTTACAATGGGTTTTTTTGACCCTATTTGATCATCAAAATGAACTAGATGGGTCATGGTTCATGTTTAAAAGAGGTGGGGAAAAGTCCAGAATGCCCCTCCAAAGAATAAAATTTTAAAAAACTTAATGTAGCAAGTCACGAACTTGTCGCGCATATGTGATTTTCAGATATTAATCCTATTAAAATTGTGACAAAAAGTATAAGTGTGGGTACGCATTGGGTCCGTACCATGGAGCCATCACGTACCGTCACTGTTTTGGGTCCGCAATAGATGCACATCACGGAGCCATCACGTACCCTCACTATTTTGGGTTCGTGATAGGTCCACGTCGTGGGCTTTTTATGTATCCTCACTATTTTGGTCAATATTTTGTGAAAATATGTTTTGGACACAGTTGCTCTTAAATCGGGTCAAGACCATTTTCCGACTTAATTTTTTGCATTGATTGTAAATCTGATCTTGGATTTCCTATCCGAGCTTAGGAAGATGTGTTACGCGCATTTTTGAAATTCCTTCTAAGATGGTGGAAATTTATCAACTATCCCATAAACAACAAGGTTATCCCTAATTTTGACCTCCTTAGATCTAAGCTCTAAACAATCATGATGAAGTCTTGTGCTTGATCTACCACTAACTTGTTGTCTACCATTTGGAATCAAAAAAATTGGCTAGCAGCATATTTTTTCACTCTCGCTTCTTTGGTATCATACTTACTCTACAATGCTTTCCAAATTTTCTTTGCACTAGAGTAAGTTCTATCATAATAATCATAAAAATTATCAGATAGACAATTCAAAATATAATATCGACACTTGTAGGAATCATCATTATATTTATCCACTTTCTCTTAATGAGAAATGAGTTCATCATTATCCATGGAGAGAATATCAACTTTTTTAGGATTCTTCTCAGTTAGCATATAACCAACATTGAGAAGACTCAAGTAGAAAAGTACTTTACCCTTCCACCTCTTGAAGTGATTACCATTGACTCGAAATGGCTTATTAAGATCTCCTATCTTGACATCCGCAAATTTTTCAATTGTAGACATTTGAATCTCCTGAAAAGTATTGGTAAAATTACAAGAAAATTACCATTGAAAAAATAAAAATGAAGAACAAAATCTTCAGGCTGAGGCACGGATATCTCGCTCTTTTTAAGGAGATTCAAGCCCACTATAGCAAACATTTTCGCCGGTCCAACAATACTCTCTTTGGCTCATCCCCTCCAGGATACAACAATCATTCACAAAAGTGAAAATCAACAAACTCTAGACAAGAGTTGAGTCTCAAGCTCCACAACAAGAACACCTCCCTTTAACTAATAAGAACTCTCTTTTTTGACAAAGTGTATACACTTTATTTTTTCTCTTGTACTGTATGTACAAAACAAATAAAGTGTCACGACCCAACCCTGTATGTATGCACTTTATTTTTTTCTCTTGTATTGTATGTACAAAACAAATAAAGTGTCACGACCCAACCCCGTGGGCCGTAACTAGTACCCGGATTAGGTACCCAAACGTGATCACAAAGTCGGATTACAAAGAGATGACTTATTTTTTTACAAAAATTTCGGCGGAGTTTTCTCTGTTTCACATACTAACCCAAATAACCCTGCAACAGAAAGATTCCAGCAGAAAAGCATATATATATGTACATACAGGCCGACAAGGCCATCACGGCGGTTACAACTGCTCAACAAACATCATACATGTCTAGGCATACAGAATGGGCACATCCTACATACACAGGCATCCACAGACCTCTAAGCAAATAAACAGAATCATAGGACGGGACAGGGCCCCGTCGTACCCTTGAATGACCGTATATGCAAAATAATTATACAAGAGTGTATACCAAACGTAGGCTCCGAAGCAAAAGGAGCACTTCAAACAGCAAGTGGGAATCCTAAGTTGGTGGGTCACCAACCTGTACGTCAGTACCTGCGGGTATAAAATGTAGCCCCTCGAAGCAAAGGGGGTTAGTACGGAATACGTACCAAATATGTAAAGTGGAAAGTATAAAATATAAACCAGAGTAATAGTCAAAATCGAAATATGAAAGTCAACTGCATATCCAAAATACAAAAGTTCTTACTATCCAAAACATAAGGTGTACATCCAAGATCACAAACGTTTACTTTCCAACCTGCAAATCATGCATAAGGTAGAGGAAATATGGACGCCCTCCTGTCAGTAGCACCTTAACACGACAAAGCACCAGAAAGTTCAAATCTCTGAAATCTCCGTCACATATCTGATATAGGATAAGTGAGCTAGGAGTTACGTATCGCCATCCCTGTCTCACATATCATCATACAGACATAGCGTAAGCAAGCCAGGCATTACATATCACCGTCCCTATCTCACACGCTCCAATACAGAAATAGCATCCTCACTATTTTGGTCAATATTTTGTGAAAATATGTTTTGGACACAGTTGCTCTTAAATCGGGTCAAGACCATTTTCCGACTTAATTTTTTGCATTGATTGTAAATCTGTT
>DF365142.1:13156-27173 GCA_000787875.1 Solanum virginianum
ACCAAGGGGGCTAGATTACTAGCTTGGCATAGGGACGAACCCAATACAGTTTACCCGTGATCAGCTGGGTCTTTTATAGCATATGCTGTGCACAAATTTTACAGATTTCACAGTAAAGGTAAAGTGATATAAAGAATGTAAAGTACATGATCCCACAGTATAATCAAAGGTGGTCTCTTATCATACATTAGTGCATAGTTTCATTTGAGTTATTATTTCATGTACAGTGTTTCCTGCCTTACATATTCAGTATATTATCTCATACTAACATCCCTTACGGGGGACCTGCATTTCATGCTGCAGGTACAGGTGCTAGTAGATGGCCCCGACAATGAAACATGATATGATAACATCCCTTACGGGGGACCTGCATTTCATGCTGCAGGTACAGGTGCTAGTAGATCTCCCTAGTAGGAGTGCAAGATATCCAGCTGTGGTTACCAAGCTCCAGGTTGCTTCAGGGCTTTGTATTTCTAGAGCCTATATTTTGTATTATACAGTTAGTTGAGGCGGGGCCTGTCCCGACCCTTATTAGATACTTGTCATTGTTTAGAGGCTTTGTAGACTATGTAAACTAAAGAGTTGTCAGATCTCATACCTTGGACAATGTGGCCCCAATGGCCTAGTCATATGCATTTCCTTTGGCTTGCTATTACTGTTTACTTCCCTAAAGGCATAATGAGTATAGAACATCTTCTAAAGTGTATAGAAAGCGCATAGATACAGGTTGGTTCTCCCGAGCCTTATCGACAACGGGTGCCGATCCACCTTAATGGGATTTGGGGCGTGACATTGACATTCCATCCCTGCTGCTAAACTTGCAAATGGAACTTCATCAGCTACTGAAGGAAGTCAGACCACTATCATTCCTAGCCTGGAAAATTACATTGATGAATAGATGGAAATCATTCAGATAAACTCAAAGGCTAAGAATTTCTGTACAATACAATTAGTGGTGAAGAATATGAGAAAATCTCCAGTTGCAAAACTACTAAAGAAATGTGGGACAAATTGGAAGTAACCTATGAAGGAACTGACAAAGTAAAAGAAACTATTGTCAGTCTCCTTATCTATAAATATGAACTCTTCCAAATAAAAGAAGGAGAATCTATTGAGAGCATGTTTGCATGATTGAGCAAGATCATTGGAGAACTCAAAGGTGTAATATGCTCCTATAGAGCACATAAGGAGAGTTCTAAGAAGTCTACCTCCTCAATGGCATGCCAAAGTTGTTGCACTTGAAAGCATGGATATAAAGATCTTAACATATGATGAAGTTCAAGGAGATCTCACTGCCTTTGAAAAAGCTCATCTGAACAAAAAAGGCAAAGAAGATGAGAAGAAGAAAACTGTTGCTTTTAAAGTAACAGACGATAATCTGGACGATGAAGATGAACTCAATGAAGATGAAATTGCTCTAATCACTAGATCTGTCATGGAGACATTTTGGTGCAATAGAAATTAAAGAAGAGATAAGCCAAATAACCCCAGAAATAAATAGATTACTAATATAATCATAATGACGGTAGGTGCTATGATTGCGACAAGTTTGGACACACTGCAAGTGAGTGTCCTGAAACTAAGAAAAGGCATCTTTAAAACTATGTAAGAAATAAGGCCCTCAGTAGCTGGAGTAATGAAGATACATCAGAGTATGATCAGGATGACACTGGAAATGTGTGCTTCATGGCCATTGGAGAATCCAGTCAAGTATGACCAAACTTTTGTAATAACTGCAATAATTTAAGAGCTTTACTAAATCAAGCCATAGCAGACTTGAAAAGATCTTTGGAAAATCTTAGAACCATTCAAGATGAAAAAAGAGCTTTGGGAATTCAACTCAAAGTGTATTCTGTTGAAAGAGATCTATTTGATGAAGAAATTTTTGATCTAAAAACCTTTTAAAAAATGCTCAAAGATTTTCTATGTCTAATAAAGGAACTAAGTCAATTGGCTCAAACTAGTCGACTCAGTCTCAAAGTGAATACTATAGTCTGCTTGGATTTGATAAAACTAGCAAAAACTTCGATTATTATTGTGGTAAATCTGGTCATTCTTATTCAAGTGCAGATATCACCTTTTCAAAACTACAAACCTAGTTTGGAGAGTAAAAAATAACCCTAACCAAAAAGGACCCAAAACTCATTGGGTACCTAAAAACAAGCGATCTTATTTTGCAGGAACTTCACTTAAAATAAAAAAGAAAATGGTATTTTGATAGCGGATGTTCAAATCACATGACAGGCAACAAATATTTGTTTAAATCGTATGATAGGCAACAAATATTTTTTCAAATTAGTTGCTGAATTTAGAGGCAAAAAAATTTAGTTTGGTGACAATTCAATCGGAACTGTCATTGGTATTGACACCATTTCTCTCAATAAAACTTGTGAAATTACTAATATGTATCTTGTGAAGGGATTAAGGTACAATTTGTTGAGCATTAGTCAACTATGTGATGCCGACCTTGAAAGTAAAGTTTAGAAAAACTGGATGCATCATTGAGGATATTTCAGGAAAGACACTTCTTCTAGGAAGCAGGGACAAAAATGTGTACATTTTGGACTCTATAAAAGGATCAGCTGACCACATCTTTTTGGCATCTATTTCTGAAGATCCCTGGATATGGCATAAGAAACTTTGTCATGCTAGTATGAGGTTAATTGAAAAGCTTGCAAAATTAGAACTGGCGATTGGACTTCCAAAGTTAGACTACACAAAAGATCGCATCTGTGACACTTGCCAAATGGGTAAGCAAACAAGGAACTCTTTTTAATTGAAAGACATTGTCTCTACTACAAAACCTCTCCAACTTCTTCACATGGATCTTTTTGGTCTAACTAGAACAACAAGCATTGGTGGTAAAAGGTAAACTTTTGTTATTATAGACGACTACTCCCCTTATACTTGGATTATGTTTTTGGCTAACAAAATGATACTTTAAAGAATTTTGAGTTCTTTTATAAGAAAGTACAGAGGGAAAAAGGCTACTACATTGCTTTAATAAGAAGTGATCATGGAGGAGAATTTGAGAGCAAGGCTTTTTAAAAATTCTGCAATAAAGAAGGATACTCCTATAACTTCTCTGCCTGTCGCTCCCCTCAACAAAATGGAGTAGTTGAGAGGAAAAATAGAACACTTCAAGATATGGCCAGAACTATGATTTGTGAACATTATCTTCCTCACCACTTTTGGGTAGAGGTAGTAAGTACTACATATCATATTCTTAACAGGTATCTAATTAGGCCAACACTCAAGAAGACTCCGTAAGAACTCTAGAATAAAAAAAAGCCTAACATCAACTACTTTCATCCTTTTGACTGAAAATGCTTCATTAACAATAACAGTAAGGACATTCTAGGTAAATTTGATCCTCGTAGTGATGAAGGTATCTTTCTTGGTTATTCTACTACTAGTAGAGCATATCAAAATTTTAATAAACGTACTTCTACTGTAGAAGAATCCATTCATGTTGTCTTTGATGATTCTAATCCTATTTCTGAGAAAAGATATAGTTCTGACAATGAAGATTCCACTAACAATGACAAAATAGTATCTAGAATAGTTGCTGAGAATAATTAGTCAACTACTATCACAGATGTCCAACCAATAGTTGAAAATGTTCCAAATGAATAGAGAAGTAAGCCTAATTATCCTAGAAAATTCATTATTGGTGATGTTACTGATGGGATGATAACAAGGGCATCTAGCAAAAAAAGTGCTAACATAGCCCTTATATCACCGTTTAAGCCTAAAAAGGTGGAAGAAGCTTTGAAAGATAGTGACTGGGTAAATGTAATGAAGGAAGAACTGGATCAATTTGAAAGGAATCAAGTTTGGACCTTAGTTCCCGAACCTGAAAATGTTACTATCGTTGGAACAAAATAGATATTTAGTAATAAGCTGAATGAGGCTGGAGAAGTAACCAGAAATAAAGCAAGGCTTGTCTCTCAAGGTTACTCTCAACAAGAAGGAGTTGACTATGATGATACTTTTGCTCCTGTAGCAAGGATAGAGTCTATTCGAATTCTTCTTGGTTATGTTGCCTATAAAGGTTTTAAACTTTTTCAAATGGATGTTAAAAGTGCTTTTTTAAATGGTTTTATTGAAGAAGAAGTTTTCGTAAAATAGCCTTCAAGTTTTGGAAATTCAAATTTTCCTTATCATGTACTTTTAAAAGCTCTCTATGGACTCAAACAAGCTCTCAGAGCTTGGTATGAGCGCCTAAGTAAATTTCTTCTTTCTCATGGTTTTTCTTGAGGAAGTATTGACACTACACTATTTATCAAAATATCTTCCTTAGATAATATTATTATTCAAATATATGTTGATGACATTATATTTTGAAGTACGACCCTAATCTATGCAAGGACTTTGCTAATTTTATGCAATGTGAATTTGAAATGAGTATGATAGGAGAGTTAACTTTCTTCTTGGGCCTTCAAATTTTTCAAACTGATCAAGGGATATTTATTTGCCAAAGTAAGTATGCTTTGGAGCTTGTGAAAAATTTGGCATGGAAAATGCCAAATCCATTAGTACTCCTATGAGTCCTTCTTGCAACCTGGACCTTGATACAAATGACAAAAGTGTTGATAAATCAAAATATAGAGGTATGATTGGATCTTTACTTTATTTTATAGCTAGTCATCCTGACATCATGTTCAGGGTATGTAAGTATGCCATATTCCAAGCTGATCCTAAAGAATCGCACTTAACTGTTGTCAAAACGATAATTCGATACATAGCTGAAATGACCTCTTTTGGACTATGGTATGAAAGAACCCCTACACTTGATCTTCATGGGTTTTCTAATGCAGATTATGTAGGTGATAAGGTGGATTGCAAAAGTACTAGTGGATCCTACCAATTTCTTGGAAATTGCTTGGTCTCTTGGAACAATAAGAAACAAAATTGTGTTTCAATCTCAACAACTGAAGCTGAATATGTAGCCATTGGTTTATGTTGTGCTCAACTTTTATGGATAATTCATCAGTTAACTGATTTTGATATAAGTGGTAGGCCTGTTAAATTATTATGTGATAATTCTAGTGCCATTTGTTTGTCCAAAAATCCTATTCATCATTCTCGTGCTTAGCACATTGACATTAAGCATCATTTTATTAGAGATCATATTTCAAATTGAGATATTGAAATTGTTTTTGTCAACACTAAAAATCAATTGGCTGACATTCTCACAAAACCCCTTCTTGAAGAACGATTTTGCTTTCTCAGAAATTTGCTAAATATTATTTCCAAACCTATTTAAAAATTATTTTTGGAAAACTGTAGATTTTATGGAAACATTTTATTTATTTTTTAGCACTTAATTAGAATTCCTAGATGTATTTATTAGTTATTTGATTCTGTTCCTTTTTTTCTGAATATTCTGATTTTAATTGATTGACTTGCATTAAACGGTTGAGTCCTTCCGTATTTCTTTTTCATGTGTCAGTTCTTTTCCTTTCACGTCCCTTTGTTTAGTCTGCCACCCCTTTTCTCTTCATCTTCCAACTCCTTTTCCTTTTAAATCTTCTCTCTTCCTCATTGTCTATCACTTCCTCACCTCTTCTTACGCTAAGTTAACCATGCCTTCTTGTAAGAGTTCAAGAAACAAAGGGAAAGGTGCAGTTCACTCCCATGTCCCTATAGATTCTGAAAACTCTTCTACTCTGTCATCTCCTTCATCTTCCAACTCCCCTTCTGTCTCTACACTCAAGCGTTCTTCCCCTGTTCACCCCTTCGGTGATCAGAAAAAGAAGTGTAAGTTCGATTTTGAGAACTCTCTTGATTTGAAAACTGATTTTTGGTACTCAAATGAAACCCTCTTCCAGATCCTAAAATCTAAGATTATAGTTCATGGACGCATTGTTTACCTCTGTCTACTCATGACCCTTCACTATCCTACTAAAGAATTTTTTGAATTCCAAGGATGGGATAAGATTTTCTCCTTCTCTCCAAAGGTAGCATATGAACCCTTAACCAGATTGTTCTATGCAAATCATCGCTCATCTAGATCAACTGAAATAGAAACCCTAGTTCTTGGCAAGCATATTTTTCTTGATTGTGAAATCCTAGAAGAAATTCTTGAAATTCATTACTCTAGTTTTTCTGAACCCATCAAATATTCGTCGCCCTCTGAATTTGACGTCACTTTTGAAGAAGCTAAAAGAGCCCTATCCCATAACCCTTCTGGTCCCTGTCCCTCTATTCTTGGGCCTAAAGATGTCTCCTTCGAAGCTCAGGTTATTGCTCACATTGTTGCAACCACTCTTCTTCCAAAAGCAGGTTCCTTCTCCTCTCTGTCCATTTGAGACACCTTCTGCACCTATTGCCTCCTCTCTAAGAAACGTTTCAAAATGTCCTCTTTCATCATCAACTATATGATTGACTACACCATTGATCCTCCTAGCCTTTCTTATGGGATGATCATATCTCACATTTTGGAGGCCAAATCCATTGTGCTTGCTGATATCCCATCCGTTACCGTGAAGCAGTACTACAACTCAAGAGCCTTTGGCAGCATTGGGTATGTTCTCACAAATGAAACTTGGGCCCTAAAATCTGATACTGCTGCCCTTGTGTCTCCTTCCGATCCTTCTCTTACTATACCCATCCCTCTCACCTCTCTGGATGCTAAAACTCTTAAGGATCTTCTGACCAAAGTCTCCAGCATGGATGAGAAGTTTGAAGCCCTTCAGGATCTCCTCCTCTCCAGTCACTGCAAAGTGGACTCTCTTGTCTGTTATGGTCTCTTTTTGTTGATGCCAAAGGGGGAGAATGGCTATTAGTAACTAATAATCATATATTATCCTGTTGTTCCCTGTGATTCTTGTTTTTGTCTGCTGTCTCTGTGCTTGTCTATTTGTACTAGTCAACTAGCAGATACCAATTCAAGGGGAGAACAGAAAGCCACTAATCAAGGGGAGTACTTCAAGATTGCGCTCCAAGTAGTCGACTAATCTTCAGGGAAGTCAACTACATATTTTTGTCATCATCAAAAAGAGGGAGATTGTTAGTGCTAATGTATTTTGAATGATGAAAAACTTTCAGGACAACCACAAGAAAGCAATCAGGACAAAGACGTTTGAAGCAGTGAACCAGTCAAAGGAGCAGTTTATGGAAAACCAGAATAAATGGAGATAATCAAGCGTAATCTAATCCAATCAAGGATACTCTTTATGGAAAATTAGATCAAATGGAGGAAATCAAGCACAATCTAATCAATGCACAGATGATAAAAGATCAACATAAATCAATCCAAGATTAGCCATATCAATCAGGATCACAACAAAAATATCTACATATTAAAAAGATCCTACCTACAAAAAATCATGACTATTAATCAAGGAAATCTGAATGTTGAAGATTGACATATTATCCTTCCTTAAAGCCTTAGCCTTATTCTTGGAATAAGGAATCACTACCTCAATCCAAGGATATTGTCTCTTCTACTATAAGGAGGAATCAGAGTCTTCAATCGACATACAAACCTATTACCAAAGCAAGCCTTCTTCAAAACTCTTCATCTTTAGAAAATCATTGTAATCTTTAGTTATTTTTTTACTATGAAAGAAAAAGAGAGAAAAAAGAAGAAAATTTTAAAAAGAAAGGTCTGTATCAATAGAAAAAGAAACAAAAAAAAGAGAGAAAAAATATTTTGAGTTTAGATTTAAACAACTTGTAACCAAAATCTCATTTAAAAGCTTGAAGAGACCTCCCTTGCAACCCAAGGGGACTGGACTAGGATTCGCATTAAATCCAAACTAGTATAAAAACATCTGGTGTCAAAGTTTCTTTTTGCGCACTTTAAATTTCTGCTTATTTAATTAACTGTTAGTCGACTATCTACTTTGCTAGATGACTAATCATCGTTCAATATTAAGCATAAAAAAGGAAAGAAATTTCAATTCACCCCTCCCCCCATTCTTGTACTTTCACAAAAAAGGAACCTAAAGAATGAAATAGGTTAAACAAGGGTTATAAATATTGCACAACTCAGATATGACTTCCCCCTTTTGGCATCATTGAAGACTAATTCTTGTAGCAAACACACCAAGAAATAAGTATGCACAATTCAAGGCCACAAGAGCTACCACCAAGAAGATAGAGTAGAACAAGAAACATTTGTATGCATTAAAGATAGCAAAATTATGTTGAGATCAGTATACAAAGGCAATCTAGAAAAGAAAAATAGCCAGAAAATAAAAGTCAAGCATCTCTAACATAGTTATTGATAATATGAGCAAGTACCCAAAAAACATAACAAAGGAACAAGTTAGGTAGAAGGGCATTAGATGGAATCAACAAGGACAATTTGTGAATAATCTCATATGGGCAATACGTTCCTTTTGCAGGATGTCCTCTAGGTCAGAGATCCGAGAAAGTAGGCCACTTTGCTCTAGTGAAAACTCCTGATGTGCAGAGGCTAATTTTATAGTCTTGACATCCAAAACAAGTTGAAGTTTATGAAGATGGGTGCCAGCATACTGTATAGAAACAAGTGGAGCAACATGGTTCACTTGACCAAACACATCCTTAGTCATTTACATGGTCCAAACTTGAACAGAAACAAAATATGCCTTAAAGAGCTGAGGCAACCACTAGCCATATGGGAGGGAATGGCCATTTTTACCCTTCTTTCCTTTTGAGAAATGTGGACATTGTACACCACATCTAAATACAACCTATGAAGAGAGGACATTTCTCTACGCAAGACATGCTTGTGTTGAACCAAGGTAGGATGACCTAAGAACTTTCTTGATGTTTCTAGAGCGGAGGTCAAGTTCTCAAGGGGAGGCCATTTATGGTGAACATAGTGATCCCAACCCTCATTAGGAACCCCCAAAAATTCTCCCAATATCCTGAGCACCAAGAAGAATGGATTTTCCTCAAACAGTAGCGGAAAATACAGAATCACGCATTAACTCCCTCCCATCAAACTCATACATCTCAAGTTTAGCAAATTTTCTTTGAGTATCACCTAAGAAAAATAAGTCAGACCAATCCTAAAACTCTAACTTAGAAAAATTTCCATATCAGACCAAACAAACCCTATAATGACATGACCCCGGATGAGGGAGCACTTTTGGAAGTGAATGAAGTTTGAAAGGACATGTGGATTTTAAGTGGTAAAAATGATCATGGTTTAGGGAAGAGAAGGAACAGGTGAGGTTACTTGATTTATTTATCAATCACTATGTTAGACACAAAACAATTATTACCTGATTCATTTTCAATTTTCCCTCAGCCTCTGCACCTGAGCTAGTAACCTGCACATTGTAATATACATCAATGTAGACTTCATCCATTTTTCTTGATTTTAGGATATACCACATGTGAGAATTGAAATGAGAACTCATTTTTGATGTTAGTATAAAAACTAGATTTTCTAGCCAATCATTGAGGGGAGTTTATGCAATCTTAATCATCCCCAAGTCTAATTTGAATTTTTCAAAGTGTTCTTTCTAGATTTTCTAGCCAATCATTGAGGGGAGTTTATGCAATCTTAATCATCCCCAAGTCTAATTTGATTTTTTCAAAGTGTTCTCTACGTAGTATTTTACTAAAGATGTCAGCAATTTGATTCTTAGTAGGACAAAACATTATTGAAATAAGACCTTTTTCTATATTATCATAGAGAAAATGGTGTTTTATTGGTTCTTTTATGCTGAATAGGATTCTTTGCAATATTAGTAGCACTGGTGTTATAATACAAAATAAGAACACAACCAACATCCATACCAAAATCCAGTAATTGTTGCTTCATCTGAAGTAACTGAGCACAATATGATCGATCTGCTACATACGTAGCCTCAGCAGTTGACAAGGCTACAAAATTCTGTTTCTTAGTGATCCAGAAAATCAAACATATTCCAAGAAAGTGAGAAATACTTGAAGTACATTTTATGTCCACTAAATAACCATCATAGTTAGCATCAATATACCCTACAAGGTTGAAACTACTACCTTTAGAGTAACAAAGTCCCAATTCTAAAATTTTCTTGAGATACCTGAAGATCCTCTTGAGTTCCCCCATTATGCTTATCTCAAAATCTCTATTTATTAGCTTGGAAAATTCTTTGTTTTGTTCAACTTCTACATATTTTGATTGGACACATCCCAAATCAGTAAACTGAGTTTCAGAACTTATAGTTCCCCCTGATTGTGAGCTCTCTGGTTGTGTTGTAGATGAACTAAATAGCATTGCTTATTGCTCTGTCTTATGCTCTAGCTTATAGTCATGCTTTTACCACCCCTGCTTTTTACCCTCACTGGCTCATATAGGTCGATGTGAACAAAACTCTAGACACTTGGTAGTGCTTACCTGGTTCTTTGACTTGAAGGATAATCTTACTTGCTTCCCCCTTACACATGCGTTGCATACTTTGTTATCTTTGAACTTAGTTTTAGGTAGCCCTATAACCATGACTTTTGACGCCAATATATTCAGTTGCTTTAGACTTGCATGTCCAAGTTTTTTGTGCCAAAGTAAAGGATCATTAGCAATAACACTCAAGCATTTCAACTGTGTACTTGACATTCCCATGATGTCAGCCTTGTACATATTTTTATGCCTTTTAGCAATCAGAGCTATATCCTTTGTGTATAGACTTTTAACCCTGCAACCTCTTCTAAGCCCCTTGATTGACTTTTTCTAATCTTTCCAACTCCAACAATATTTTATTTCTTTTTTAAATCTCTGAAGGAAACATTTGCCCCTTTGAATGGTGCTAGTGAAAGGAATTTGAATTTATCCCCAGCCATATGCCTTGAACAAGCACTATCCTTGTACCAATGCTTGCTTCCTTTCACTACAGCTTGCAAAATAGTTTAAGGGTTAGTTTTAGGAACCCAGTCTTCTCACTATGTGTTCTACTTCCTAAATGGTTCACTATTCTTGAAGACTAGGTCCACCTATTTGCCCTTTCTAGATCCATTTTTAGGTTGGAAATTTCCTGAGTCAATTTTTTAACCTTTTCTTTTTCACCAAAGAAATCAATTTTGTACTCTTTCAACTCAGTTACAACCCTTTGACTTTCGTCACTCATTTTACTCTTACCTTTTTCAGTGATTGTCAATTTCAAAACCTTATATTTTAAGCTCAGCACAAGTGCATCTAGCTTTTTGACCTGTTTCTTCAATTTGTGATTCTCTTCATTAGCTTTATTCAGACAATTTTCAACCTCAAGACACTCAAATTTTTTATCAGAAAAGTCCTTAATCAATTGATCCTTTTTATTAGCTACTTCTTGAAACTCATCTATCAACACATTCATTAGCAAGATTAACTTTCTTTTAGAAAAAAGATGTAGCTTTTCTTTTAGTTCAAGAATACTTACCTCAGATTTATCATCATCTTCATGATCTGAATCATCAGCAGCCATGAATGCAATCTCATCAATGTTTTCAGTGTTTGATTCCTCGAATCCTGAGCCCCAAGTAGCCATCATAACATACTCATTTTTCTCCTTTTTCTTAGCAGCTTTGTCTTTTAATTCTTCCTCAGCTCTTTCTTTTCTCCACTCAATTTCCTATTGTGGACATTGTTTGATATGATGATCAATTTTTCCACACTTGAAACCATCCTGATTGATCTTTGTCATCAGGCTCTTTTTTGCTTGCGAAGTCATCAGAACACTTTATGCTACCTATTTCTCTCTTGTCTCTCCCTTTCTCTTTCTTAGGAAATTTCTTGAAATTCTTTGCTACAGACGCCATCTGATCCTCATCTAGATCTGATCCTTCATGTACAATAGTCAGAACATTCCAGATTTGCTTAGCAGTAGTGCAGTTTCATATTCTATTATACTCATCTGGTCCCGGTCCACAAATCAAAATTTTTTGGCTTCAATATTTTTCCTTAACGCTACAAGGTCATTAGCAGTGAATTCCATTCTTTCCTTTGGAACTTGTTTACCTTCCACGATTTTCATTGGAATGTTAGGTCCCATAGCAATCCTGTCCTATAGTTCATAATTCTCACTTTTGATGAAGTCTTCCATCCTTGCTTTTCACTATTAGAAATAAGTTCCATCAAAGAATGGTGGCCTCACAATTATTGTCCTTCTACATATCTAAGAGGAGGTGTAATATTCATCATGATCAATTCTTAGTTGTTAGCCTTTAATAAGAAAACCTGCTCTGATACCAATTGTTAGATTTGTACAACCTATGAATTTGCCTAATCGAAGAACCAAGTTTGCAGACATGTTTCCGAAAAGTAAAAACAGATGAGAACACAAAACTTTTACATGGAAACACCCAGCTCACAAAAGGTGAAAAACCATGACCTATACCCCTATAGAAATTTTCTCCAACTTCACTAAATCAACATGATTCTCAATAAGAAGATTACATTTCCTAGTAATCTAAGCAACAACAAACTTCAAACAACTCCTAACTACACACAAACCTCCTAAGGTTTATGTTCCCAAGTCTTCGAGTTGCTCCCAACTTGAAGACTATATCTTACTTCAGTTTATAGATCACTGAACTAAGCAATACAGTAAGACACAACAAGAGATAGAAAACTTTTTAAACTCAGACTGAACAAAGAAATAGATCTCTTAAGTGTTTCCTCACTGATCAAGACTCTTGACGCTTATAGCTCCCTTTTTTCTTTTTGTCTCAATAATTAACTCTGAATGTTTTTGCTCTTTTTAATCAAGTTGCTGACAAGGTCTTCTCTAGTTCAAACTCCTCAGTTCTCGCTTCAAGCTTCAGTAGAGTTCTTCTTTGCTTAGAACTCCTTCTTTACCCTAACTTCTTTTTATAGTAGAGTTCTTCATTTATTAGAACTCCTTTTCAGCACCAACTCTTTTCATAGAGTTCTTTATTTATTTGAACTCCTTTTCAGCACCAACTCTTTTCTACAATTGTGATTACTAAATCATCTTCCTGCTTTAGTATTGCGATCTTATCTCCAGAAGCTTTATCCACTCCGCATCTTATGGTATCATGTCGCCTCCTCTCTGAGACAGTGCGATGAAGGACTTAATGGATCAACATGTTTCATTGTTCTTTGTCCATTACCAAAACGCTATTGAACTCAACAGTTTCAATGCATAATATCGTGTATTGTTTCTCTCCTTGTTTTTGTTAAGTCTTCTCTGCTTCCCTCATTTTGGTCACCTATTTTGAGCAACAATGTTACTCGAACTCGAGAACTTGTTATAGGGCTTAAGTGCTTTCGCCTGTGACTTGTTCTCCCCTGTTGAATGCATGTTTGGAATTTTGAAAAATATGTTTGAAACTAATGGTTCTGATTGCTGTTCATTTGAGGTTTTTCACTAATCGTTTGAAGTTATGCCTAGTTTCTACTTAAATATGAATCTATTTCATTAAGTTTAGGTTTCAAATTTTTCGTGTTTGCCTATTTTCGTATCATGTTATTATGAGCTCTTCTTGACTGCTCTGCTTATGCTTGTGAGCTTAAATTGTTGATTTCATTCAGTTCTAATCTCATCCTCTGTAAAGATTTCTACTTCAGTGACTTGTTATTTCAGTTTGATGGAGAATCTTGCAGTTTGTTCTTGTCACTCTTATGAAAATGCTAAGTACTTTTACCTCTTCTGTTTGTGTCATTCTTAGTAGTCCATGCTGGATATGAAAACATATTATTTTTTATTCTTTTGTTCTAAATTTATTTGCTTTGTCTTATTAAGATGACCATTTCCAGTTTACAGTTTGTTTGTTTGTGTTATCATTATGGAGTGATACATAAGTGGTTAGTTTCATTGATGGTTGCAGGATGTTGTGTTAAAGCTAGTTATTGATTAAAGCTAGCTAAATTGGTGTGAATGAGAAATGGAGGGAAGAAGACAATAGTTGGAAAATAAAGTTTCAAAGCAAAGTTCCTTTGAAAGGAGCTTTGTACCACATTGGTGGAAGAAAGGGAAAGTTATGTGCTTATATTAGAAAGCACTTCTTCTAACTCTTAAAGGGTTAAGAAGAGGGACTCCCCTCGCACCGTCATCATCGCTCGGCTCGGCTTCGGCTTTGGATTTGGATTTGG
>DF365141.1:4075-14082 GCA_000787875.1 Solanum virginianum
GACAGAACTCAAGAACTCAATTATGAAGACTCATAGGATCATCAAGCTCAACTAACTCAACCTCATACTCATATCAAGATTTCAATCAACATACTCAAGTTAAGGCTGTAGACTCCATCCCTAAGTTCATTTGTGCATGCTTTCACAAAATAATATATAGGGTTTATAAAAATCTCATGAAAAATATTCATTTCAAGAAAATAAGTTATGATGATCATCAACATATGAAAATACATAAAATAAATATGATTTCTCAAGAAAATAATCAAGAATCATATATGTAGAGTCAAGAACTTTCAGCTCTCGTCTAAGACCATCTATGGGACACATGGGAGAACAATCTCATACTTTTACTTTAGCCTTACATACCTGGAATGAAGGTGAAAAATCAATTTGGCATGAATTCGACTTGAAATATTCAACTCCTTGTTCTTCTCTCTTTTCTTTTAGCCCTAGGTCTTTTTCAGAGACATAGAACGACTTAAGGATAGGTTTTAAATCCTTTTTATTCTTAAAATGACCTACTTTTATCATATATTAAGTCTTGGAGGGGTTTGGAAAGGTCGAGGATGCCCTTCAGGAAGTTAAAAAAATTCAATTTTCTAGACGCGGGGTTCGCGATGCGGACCGCATATTTTTTTGGTATTTTTTTTATTAAACATCCTCCGAAATTCTGTAGAAAAATGTTTGGAACAGAACTAAGTGTTGTTCCATGAAGGGTCTGTGTCATGGAGTCATCGCGCACCCTTACTGGTTCGCATTTTATTATGAAAAATTATTTTTTGATCTGGTTTCTCTAAAATTGGGTCGATGTCACTTTCCTACCCAATTTTTCATGCTAATTGAAAATCCAATCTCGGATTATCCATCCGAGCTTGGGAAGATGCGTTATGTGCGCGATTCTTTCCTACCCAATTTTTCATGCTAATTGAAAATCCAATCTCGGATTATCCATCCGAGCTTGGGAAGATGCGTTATGTGCACGATTACCTTCTAAGGGCATTTTGATAATTTTCAAGGGTGTTACATTTGCATTATACATCTGTCCTCTATATGAGTTTTACAAGAAATGATGTTAATGCCAAAATATTGTTGGGGTTTGATATTATGATGGATCTTAAGATGTTCAAGTTAAGTTCTCTATGATGCTATATGGAAAACTACAAAGGAACTTATGTGTTTAGTTGGTTTTCATGATATTCAAAATAAAGGTTTTTTTTTATAAGATGGATTTCATGCTCCCATGTCCATATTTTGAAGAATGATGCATATTATCATGATGGGTTGATTAAGAATGATTTAAACTAATTATTTTTCCTATATATCTTGAAATATGAGAGCTTTACTACAATATTAGTGAGATGATTTGAATAACTTTGAAATTGATTGATCTTATTTCTCTCTTGTCTCTTACTCTTGAAATGCATGATTTTAAGTACATGTGCATATGTCCACCATGTGTTTAACTAAATTACTTGACAAGGATTCTTGATGCTGATGAGAGATTGTTGTATGAATTTACATGACAAGCATGCTATGATAATTTATAGGTTCCCAAGCATGTATTAAACTCATGAAAAGATTCTTATGAATGAATATTGATGGTAGAGTATCTCCCATCTATTGAATAAATGAATGTATTATGGTGGAGGATCTCTCATCTAAGGAATGATTAAAGAGCTATCTTATGACTTTTACTCTATGATATCAAGGGATTTGGGGATTGGATAAATTGTCCTCCCACATGATTTGGAATGATTTTATGATATCATACAAAGATCTATGACTATCCTACTCTTGTGAAAGACTACCTAGCACCGAGTGGACTAGAGGTGATTACGCAAGTCCTAAAATTACGTGTCACCATAGGTAAAAGAATTAGAGGCGACTACCCAAATCTCTAAGAGGCGAGTGCCTTAAATATGAGGGCTTGAGGCGAGTACCCGAGTCCAGGCTTGAGGCGAGTACTCGAGTCTAGGATTGAGGTGAGTATCTGAGTCCAAGAACTAGAGACATTACCCGGTTCACACATTGCTTAGTAGATCTACTTAGGCATTAGGAAGTTCACCCTGGCAAAGTGATTTTCCCCTTTCTTCTAGTGTAGGGGAAACACATCAGGACTCCATGGATTAGCTCACATGGTTTATGTCGGTTATGGTCTCTCTCACATATGTTCAAGTTCTTCTCATGTTCCCAAGAGGTACCCTAATAATGAATTTAAATGGTTCCTTTATGTTAAGTCCAAAGGTGACATAAAGTTCGTATGATTCTTTGTTTTATAAATTCAAATGGTATTTTTCCCTAAACGTATATGATGATTTCTAGAAGTGTGTAAGGAGTTCTCCATTATGATTGTCAATCTTCTTTGCATGATAAAATAGTCTTTAATATAAAGTGATGTATTTTTTTTCACCCAAGAATATTAATACTTCAGTTATGCATGACACCTTGTGTTTCTCACTATCTTTTATTAACTCCCCAAATCTTTATGGTATATGTCATTCTTGATCTATGATTTTTTTTATATATGCTCATGTTCCCCTGATCTCCCCAAGATATTCTTTTATGATGATTTATGATGGTTCTTTATTATTATGACCTACGCAATATTCCTCACGCTCTAGTACAAGGTATATGGACGAGCTACTCATGCCACTTTATTATGTTTTTTATGAGTTATGCAAGTATGATTACATCCACATATATTTTACCTTAAGCATTGATCATGCGTGTCATATTGAACTTACATCTTTGATTATGTTTATGCATTTCGATTACTATGACTTGCTTCCCTTGTTGCATTATACCTCACATACTTAGTACATTCCAAGTACTAACACATACTCTATGTCTACATGATTTCACCATATAGGGACCGGTGCTCCTCGATATCCTTAATGTGGCTAGCTTGGACTTGTGAAGATTGTGTTTGTGGTGAGTCCTCTAGTTCGGGGACAATATCCTACTTCTATCTTACTCATGTCAAGACTTTATTCCACTTTACTTTCTAGTGTGAGGGTGAGCCTTGAACATATCTTGATCCCCATCCTATTCATGCTTAGAGATGTTGTTGGATACTACGCTATGTACCTATAATTTGATGTTGAGATTTTATGGAGACTTAACCCTCGGGGTTCGCGATGCGGACCGCATATTTTTTTGGTATTTTTTTTATTAAACATCCTCCGAAATTCTGTAGAAAAATGTTTGGACCCTTAGACCTTATCTCTTATGTGATGTTATTTGATGCTATTGATTATGGTGGAAAGTGATGAAAGTCCCAAGTCCCTAGATGCCCCCATAGCGTGAGTCATACTTACCCGCCTCTTAGACTTCTTTGCTATGTGATTCATGTTTATCCTCTTCCCTGTAACATCCCCAAAGTGTGAGTCCAAAGCCCCGTTTCCCTTAGAAATTATTTGTTATGTTCTTATTTATCTTTTATTATTTTTGCTAAATCAAGAATGTGCAAACGATATGCTAAGAGGCTTATTTGGGTTACTTTCGGGCTTCCCATTCGCTGTGTCACCTCTAGGCCCTAGTCTTGGATCGTGACATCAAGGTTTTGGCATTCTTGTTTCCAAAACTCCAAAAAACACACATGCATCTTTTTCTTTGCAAGAACCATCTGAGGTGAGAATTAATAGTTGAATACCAAATAATCAAATTTTAGGATAATTGGTTTCTATAAAAAGAGAAAAATTGCGCTCTATGTTTTCAGGGAGAAAATCTTTATACCACGTAGCCCATATATAATATAGAATAATTATAATTACGTTAATAATTTTTTAAAAATATTTATACTAATTCTCACGGGATGCACGTGCAACACACGTGTTCGAAAACTAGTAAAAAATATACTTAATGGTCTAAATATCTGAATTATTCAGATTCAGACCTCCATTAAGTGTAAAGAAATGAGGCTTAACTCAATCAAGCACCTCCTTAAATGACTATAGAACTAGTTGTTTTGTCATATATTCGTAATACACTAAGGATCTGTTTGGTAGGAGGGACTAGGGGAAATAATTTAGGGATTAGGAGAATAATATTAATTAATACTATATTTGGTAGAAATTTAGACCCATGTATAAATAATCTATGTATTAGTTAATACTCTATACATGGTATTAACTAATACCTCCTATTTGGTGGTACTAGCTAATACCTTGGATTTAATACCATGAGATTATATATAAAGACAAAAATATCCCTCAAATTCTTTTACACTTTTCTTTTTTACTTTCATGATTTTATGTTTTATATTTGTAGTTTTGTACTAGTAAATTTATTTAAATAGATTAACTTACAAATTTATTTATTTGGGGGTTCATATTTTTATAATATAAAAATAAATAAATTTACCATGTCAAAATTTTGAATTTTATTTATTTGTGATTTCATATTTACATAATAGACACAAAATATTTTGTCATGTCAATTTTTTGTATAATTAATTTAGATGAGTGATTTTATTGATACAAAACAAAGTCCAATGATGTTAAATATATTATCAAAGTTGAGTGACCTTGTAAGATATAAACAATATATTAAAACTACAACTTTCAAATTTTTATGTGTAAATATAAATTATCTATTTTACAATTGTTTACCATCTTTTTTATTTTAATAATAGATGGTCTATCTTTATTAAATTAAAATTGACATTTTATTAGTGATAAATTTAGTAAGATTACAATTATTTATTCTTAAATAATTCAAGTGAGAAAATCGCAAACATGATGATGACAAAACTATTGTTCTCCGAACTAGTTAGAAGCCATAAAAAAAACAAACAAACAAACTTTGATCTAGTTACAAAAATAAAAAATTTCATAATAATTCATGGGTATAATTGAAAGAAGCCTTTTGTAGAGTTTTAAACCAAACACAAGATTAGATGAGAAGCAATGAACCACTTGATAAAAAAATAATCCTTGCATTACTAATCCCTCCATTACTGATCTGTGCATTACTAATTCCTGCAGCATTCATTTTTATACCAAACGACCCCTAAACGTAGGAATTTAAAGTTCAAAGTAGATATTCCAAATGAATTTAGTTTCACAGATTATTTACAAAAATAATCTGATTTGTTTTGGAATCCTTAATTATTATGACTGTATAGTTATCCCATTAACAGATGGATCCTACTAAATCAACTATCCTCAACTTATCGTTTTTTTCAATTTATACAGGGATTTTCTTTTAAAAAAATAAATCAATTGTGATGTGAAATTACAAGGTGAGAAAGCATTGATGTGCCAAAATATTACATGCTTGCCTAGTAATATTAAGTGAAATTAATTGTATTTGAACAATTAGAATTTTGTTTTTAATATTTTTGACAAGGAAATAGAGAGATACTTGGTCACAAACAAATAAATTTTGACAATTCAAATCTAGACAAATATTTATTAAATAAAACCACAAACTCCAATCAGAACACAATTGTAAACACTCACTCTGTCTGACCAAAAATGAAGTAAATGATATGAAATAAAACAACTGATTCAACATTATTCGACGACACAAATATAAAAAATAATTAAAAAAAATAACTCCAAACATAGAATATTTTAAACAATAAAAGAAGATCCACACAATATTTGTCCTAATTAAAGCCTCAAGTTCAAGTCCAAATCATTTTGTTGTTCAGCTATGTTAACGATTTCATCTGCATTTGATGAAATAGGAACATCCAATTGATTTATCAATGGAATGGTACAATCATGAACAATCTCATTTGAATTTGAACCACCAATTCCTATTTCCATTTGTTTGCTTTCAGTTGGTGGTGCTCTATCACTTCTTATTGGATGGTTAAAATTCGAAGGCAATGTGGGTTGGAAAACAACGTTATTATTTATTTGTGAAGTAGGATGCTGTGGAGCGGATGGTTGATTTCCTTGTAAAACAGGACTGGATGCATATACATGAGAAGTACATAGGATGGCATTTCTCTCAGATGGTGATGGATGAGTATCTTCCAAATGACTCAAGAATGCATAATAAGTAGGAAACATTCCAGAGCATAAAGGGCAATGTAGTTGTACAGGAGAAGGCAACAAAAATGAAGGAGATGAATTTGAATTATTCATATTTGAAGTATGAACGATAAAAAATGATAGTGAAAAGTATCAACTACACAATACAATTTTGTAAAATATGAAGATAATTTATAGGCATAACCTTCCCCCTTCATTTATGTACTTTCCATTTTTGAATGGTAAATTCAAAATAATATCTCAATAAGTGACAATTTTGTTACCAAATTAAATTGGAAAGCTAGTTATGCTTTTTCCTAATTTGTCATCTATTTTTAAATAACATGCTCCAGTGATCTTTAGAAAAAAAAAGGAATTTGTTTTCTATCTGTCAACAACTTCAGGAAAATATTTTGTTTTCTCCCTAATATGTCAGATTTCAAAAAATGGTAATACAATTATTATTTTTTCAGAAAATTTAAGTGGCATTTTGTAATGTACTTTCTGTTAAAGTGCATTATTTTTAGATATATATTTTATAACAATTAATGGACAAGTATATAGGTGATATACGTGCATAGAAATTAGTTACTTAAAACAAAACAAAACTAAGAATATTTATTTTTCAAAAGTAAAGACTTACACCATTTAATAATAACAAAACTTTTCATGTGGTTAGTCTCTTAATTTTTCCTCTACTGATCTCTTTAAAATAAATAAACCAAAACTTTCTATAATAAACATAGTTTATAATAATATTTTATTATAATTGTCAAGCCATTTCTTTTTCGGGATAATTTTTTTATTTTTTGTTATATTTATAATGTTATGAAAGTTAAAAATTCTTTGATAAAAGGATGTTGTTAAAAAGAGATTTGATTGTATAATGATAACAAGGTCTTATTCAAATTTGGTCAAGTCAAAGTTATTTTGGACAAATCTATATCTATATCTCTATCTATCTATATCTATCTATATCTATATCTATATCTATATCTATATCTATATATATACTATATTAAAAACGTGAAGGCCATTATAAATATTGTTTGAATTTTTTGTCCTTCATTATAAGACTCTTCTTTAGACAAAATCATCTTTTCACTATTTTTCTTAATTTATTATCTGATCTTTTATTTATTTAGTTTTAGGATTCACTTTTGGATTAGAATTTCTTTATATTTAGAATTCACTTTTGATATAGGACTATTTTATGTAAATAATTACCTAAAATTTTGACTATCAAATATTTTGTTAGGAAAAGTATATAATATAACCAATTTAAAAAGAAAAAAATCAGTAAAATTATGTTAAAAACATTAAACTACTCCTTCTATATTTAAGAATCTTTTATTACATTAAATTTTAATCAGTTAATTAATGAAGTTCTAATTATTCAACTTTAAATTATTATTTTATATATTCAAAAATTATTGACATATATTATAAGCAATTGAATTGATTTTCTCATCTCTACCATTTAAATTGACGCATCATATACGTGCAGAGCACTTAGACTGAAACTAGTAGGCTAAAAAGGACCCAAGGATCCATTCTTAATGAGTATTTCTTTCTCAGTTTGTTCTTTTAAATTTTTTCAACTATCACATAATTTTTTTATTCTTTCTTATGATTATATATAATATTTTTTAAAAAATCAAAAAATATTTTGACATTATTTCTCAATATGTAATTTGAGCTATATATCCACCTAGTTTTTCAAACTTTTTGTTAATTACAAATTAGTTAATGATGTGGTAATATTTGTTTAATGCTCAAATATGGTGACAGGACAACAATATGTGTCGATCAGGATTGTGCTGCTATAATAAAGTTCTACAGAATTGGAACTAGAGAATGTGTTAATGGATCTTTTTGGGTGTTGTGTTTCACTAGTTGTGTTGTTCAAAAAAATGTTAGCCTTGTTTGGAAATTATTGAGCTTCCAAGACTCTTCTTAATTAGTTGTTAAATAGCTATTTGGAGTTTAATTTGTTCTTGCAAAAGATATAATTAATGTCTTGGCTAATGGATTAAAGATTATGTTATAAGGGGTATCTCTGTGTCAGTTTATGTTTAATATTTGAGTATGCTAGAAGAATAATGATAACAATTTTGTCTTGATTATTCCAAATAATTTTTGTTTATTTTCATATTGGGACATAATAAAATTTGAATTGCCTAGAAAAATTTCACATTTAGAGTAAAGCATTACCAAATAAATAGAGCTTTTATTTGAAATGAAGGTGTACATACCACTCCACCAAAAAAATTGAGATTAACTACATATATCAATCCTCATACTAATACTCTACTAATAAAAATAAAAATATAAAGCATTAAATATCATGTACATGCATTTTCTAGTGGTATAAATATCTAAGAAGCTAAATCAGGTCCTGGGATGGTGTTTTAGTTACTCTGTATGTCTCTATATATCCTGTATCAGTTCTGGTTCGTTCTGATTTGCTTTTGGTTGATATCTGCTGGATTCTCTTTTTCCCTCAGACCCCTTACTAGCTGTTTTAGGGTCAGGTCCAGGCTCACCTATCAGGGGTTAAAATACGCACCATGATGATCTACAAAGTTGAGTCATGACAATTCAAGGTTTCCTTGACCCAAGATTTAATTAGTCACAGATAGGACAACTTTAAAGCACTAAAAATACCAAAAAGAACACTATCAAAATGCTAAAACACTATATCAAAGCTCATTCTAGAGCTTAAATCACTACCGGATGTAATGAAACCATCAACAATCTAATTCAAGCATCCAAACTCAAAATATTAACCAAAGTAAAACCTTTGTCGAATTTTAACTCAATTTCAACCTTCAGAACTCAAATCCACATAACAACTCCAAATTTGATTTCATCAGTTCTCCTTGACCAATTTCAACATTTTGCAATTGATGGAATCAATTGTATTTCATTTCAACACTAAAAACATCAAATGATTGTGAGACTCATCATTAAGCAACTTTAGCCTTTAAAACTCAACTATTTAGAAAAAACTCATTTTTTTACAAATTTTTCAAAAATTAACTTTCAAAACCAATCAAATAAGATTGGGACAACTATCGGGAAGGCTAAAATGATAATTTTTTTCAAAAATATTAAAAAGTACCTTCAGGATCATCACGACCTAGAAGGGTTTGAAGGAATCAAATGCATGTTTAAAAAATGAAAGAGTTGATGATCAAATGAGATTGAGTTAGATAAGAGTCCAATGAGACTAAACGAATGGCTTGAATTGATTGAACATATGATCATGTTGAGTTTTTGAGGATAGTATTAATCACTGAACAGGGTAAGATAAAGAACAACTCAAATTACATAAACTATATTGCCAACATAGGATAGAGGTTATGCCTTCATTATCCCAAGAGAGAACTATGATTGAGTGTGGATCCAATAAGGTTGATCGTCCCTTATACTAGCAAGGTACTGGACGACTATGGTAATGACAGTGCAATATGTTGTATCACCACTAGATCAATAGGTGATGGTTCATATATGGAGATTCTCTTATAGTATATGATATGATTTGATTGAGATTCATATTATTGAGTATATTTTCAAGCATAGTTTTACTTTTAAACATGTAATGCTTTACTGAGTTCAATTATCTTTTTGCGTCAAGTCCTTTGAATTAAATACTTTTAGCTTTTGGTGAAACCTGCTTGCATTTGGAGTGACTAGTATTTCTTCACTTTTTGCTCTTAGAGTAGTTCTTTCAAGGTAGCGATGGATCTATATTGGAACCTTTTTGATAATTGGATAGAGGTTTCATTGATTGTGATAGTGTAGATGTCACGCCCCAAAGTCATGTTAAGATGGACTGGCACCCGTTGCTAATAAGGCTTGGGAGAACCAACCTATATCCATGCGCTTTCTATATATGTTAGAAGGGATTTCTTAATTTAACATGCCCTTAAGAAAGTAAACAGTAATAACAAGCCAAAAGGAAATGCATATGGCTAGACCATTGGGGCCCCGTTATCTAAAGTACGAGACATGACC
>DF365140.1:0-11747 GCA_000787875.1 Solanum virginianum
GTGGACAGCCTAACCAGTAGCCAAAAATCCAAAACAATTATTTCTTTTTTTTTTTTTAAGTTTTTTATTTTAATTATTAAACTAGACAAATGAAGACCTTGTGGGATGATTAGTGGTGGAGTCAATTAAGCATCTTCATTAGTCAACTCAATTATGACATAAAAAGTGAGTAATAGAATCTTAACCTCTCCAAATTTCCATGTTTAGCCGCAATAAGTGGGTGTAAACAATAATTAATCTTGAGTTTTAACTTTTGTACAATAAAAAATAGGAAAAATGATGCACCAAATAAGCATATGATATGTATTTATGTTATGCCACTATAGTTTGAAAAAGTTACAATTTATAGTTGTAATTTGCTATTTTCTCTCTCCTCTCTTTCACATCTCCTTTCTCTAGGTTTGCAATCTCTTGCCAGATATATAAATACATATGTATATCAATTGCAAATATATAATTATTTGATAGATACACATATTCATTTGACAAATGTACATATACAATTTGTCTCTCTCGCTCGCCTCTCTCCCTCTTCCAATTTCGCTTGCCAGATATATAAATACATATGTATATCAGTTACTCATGTGCGATTATTTGATAGATAGACACATATAATTTTATAGATATACATATACAATTTACCTCTCTGTCCACTCTCCTCCCTCTCTCGATCTCACTCTCCTCTTTCCTATAATATGTAGCTATTTTTAACCTTATTATATTTCAAATGTTTGCTTTTTTTAAAAAAAATCTTCTAAAAATATTACTTCTATATGCGGTTAGGGTCCTCTGATTGGTGATTAGAAAGAAAATTAATTATACAATTAAAATAATATGAATTTCATACTATGTTTGATAATTGTTTTAGTTGCTCCCCAATTAATCTTTGGTTAATTATATACAACCCTATTTCTCTTAAAGTAAAATTATGTTTTAAAAAGAAATATAATTCTTTTCGAGTAAGTTCAAAAAAGACAATAGGATACATAGAGTAAGACAAATGCAATAATATATACCCAATTTTTAAAGTTATTATAAATTTTATTTAGATATTAAAATCTGAATTATTATTTATTTCAATTAAACAGGTAAAAATCTGATAAGATATTTATATTATTCATTTTTCATTCAACTTTTGAATTCCTTTCCGTGGCTACACTTAAAATATGTTACCTTTTTCATTATCCAAATTAGTTTTAATAAGTTATAAAACTTAAATCACGTTCCAATTGAACATGATGTGTAT
Organism: Solanum virginianum; assembly: GCA_000787875.1. Classification (NCBI taxonomy): domain Eukaryota; kingdom Viridiplantae; phylum Streptophyta; class Magnoliopsida; order Solanales; family Solanaceae; genus Solanum; species Solanum virginianum. Next base: position 1,247 of record DF365140.1, read on the forward strand.
AGTTAAAATAATATTTTAATTGATTAGTTTGAAGATTTGTAATCATGCACAAAAATAATTCTTTGAAAATTGAGTTAAAAATATTTGATATAATGTATAACTAAAATAATATTTTAATTAATCAACTTATCACCACGATTGTTAGCCCCTAATATGAGATGCGTAGTAGTTGCTGTCACAGTAGGGGTCCCTAAGGCGGAAATTATCCTAAAGTAGCTCCTTGAAAAGACTAAAGAAACGGGAGAATGACTATCTTGCGAATAGTTTCTGCAATCATTCTACATAATTTATTAAATCGTTTCTTTTTGTGTATGAATCAAGTTCTTCGACATGATCATCTTTTCATTCTCCATTCTGTCTACTTCAAAAACCCATAATCTGACGATTCAAAATTTTCATTTGAAGACTCTCATCTCTTGCGCTGTGTAATCTGTCACATTGAAGATAGAAAAAGATCACCTGAACTTTTCAAATAGTAACACGATAAAGCCAAAAATCTAATTCAAATATCTTAGTTCGAAAACAAACATGCAAATCAAAGTGGTTAACAAGTGACAAAAAAAAATTCTTAAAATATTGTAGCAAGTAGCATGATAGAAATCACCATCAAAACAGCACAAGTGTCCAAAAATAGAAAATAAATAAAATGTTAAAGTTATTTAGAGCAGCAAAATGGTACGAGAATCTTTGCAGGAAAAAGGCCCCTACATTCACCCAAACAGAATTTCAATTTTTAAAATCAAAATTTTATCCTTAGATAACGTATACTTTCCACTAGTTGCCATTCAAAATTAATGGAAATCAATTATTTAAATTAAAAAATGTTATTAGATTAGTTATTTCAGTAATGATTTAATTTTTTTTAATTATTTAATTATCAATTCTTAATAATTTTAAATTTTTTAATGGATTAATCGATAATTTAATAATAAATTAAATAAATATATTTGTATTATTTAATATATAAAGTTCTAGATAATTTCATACTTTTTACTGTCTCAAACTCTCACTTATTCTATAATATGATAATATTTGCATTTGAGCAATATACAATTTGTCAACCAGTAGTTTTCAATAAGAATCTTTTTTGTTAAATCGATAACTGAACCGATAACGATTAACAACCGATAAATCAATATTTGAATAATTTTATAACGGTTTAGCATATCTACAAACATATAATCGATAAGTCGAATAAACAAACTTCAAAATCAAATCGAACCGGTTGATATGCAACCCTACTTCTAACAAAAAACAATTACATTTTATCTAACAAAACTAGTGATGAGATAATAATATCAGTCTATTTTGATTCAAGACTTCAAATTCGAGTCTTAAATAATTAGAAGAAAAAATATTTTATCAAAGACAAATTGATTTTCCTTTAATTAGCTTTATTAAGTGATATGAATTTTGATTAGTTGGATTCTTATATTAGTCTTGAATATAGAATTGAAATAAAAAAAAAACAATTCATCTATGTAATTAAATTAAAAATAACTAGCGAATATATAATATTTGTATAAATTTATATATGATATGTGTATAATAAGTATATCTATAAATATTGGCTGGAAAAATAAACAATAAATATGTTCTTTTCATGTAAAGATTCCTTTTTAGTTTCTTTGATCTTATTTTAAGCATGTCCAACCTTTTTACTTTTTGCAAGATAGATAAGATTGTATATGTATTATTTTTTTTGAACTTTACTTGTAAAATACATGATTGGTGTATCTTAGGTTTAATATATTTAGCATCTTTATTTACGCAAGATAATTAAGATTATTGTATAGATATTATCTTTTTTGAGTTTCACTTGTAAAATATGCTATTGGCATACCTCACTTTTAATATATTCGGTCTCTCAACTTTCACAAAATAAAAATAAAGTTGTATGCATATTTCATTTTCTTTGAACTCTGCTTGTGAAATATGTTACTGGTGTATCTTATTTTCTATGTATCTATCCTTTACTTTTGCAAGATAGATAAAATTATATACCTATCGTCTTCTTTAAATTTACTTATAAAATACGTCACCGATAAACCTTAATTTCAATATATCTCGACTTCTTATTGTCATCATATACCAACCTCTTTCTTTCACAAATAAAGAAGATGGTATATGGTATATACTACATTGTTTTCCACTCATAAAATATATCACTAAAATATCTTATTTTAAACATGTTCAACTTCTCTACTTTCACAAAATACATACAACTTTAACCTTAATCATAAAATATATTACTTTCTTTGTCTCATCTTATATAACATTTTTTTCTTTTTTAGTCCGTCTTAAAAAAAATATCATCAGGCTATAATTAAAAACAATTTAACTTTAAAGTTCTTTTTTTATCCTTAATGAAATGATTTATAATTATATAAATACATACGAATTATTTTAAACAAGAAGTTCTAAAAGTTTTTTTTTAAATATTATATAAAGTCAAATAATATCACATAAAATAAAATAAAAAATAATATTCAATTTTTTTTATTTTTTCTTCGAGATAGATAAGACTGTATACACACCGCCTTCTCTGGTCCCACTCCTAAAAAAATGTAGTTGTATTTTAATTTCAAATCATCAAAAGTTAGCAAAGAAAAGTGTGAGCATATAATCATCAACTCTATCTTTTGTAGTCCACATTCCACAGCTAAGAGCCAAACAATAGAGAAAAAGAAGCCAAAGTCAGAAAAAAGATTAGGTACTTCCATCAACCAAAGAGCAGGTGACCTTGAGTATTGTGCCATATATTTTTTTTCTTCTTCTACTTCTTGTTGTTGTTTCTGTAATGTCTGAAATTCTGAATTAGTGCAAAATTCAAATATCTGTTAAAAATCCTTAAATTTTTCTCTATTTTTTGTTCCTTCTTTTATGGGGTTGTTTTGGTTCTTTTTTTTGGGGTTTTGAAAAGCTTCTAATGTCATGATGACAACTTTTTTTGAACAACTTTTTGGAATGTAGCATTATGTTCCTGTTTACTTTTTGATTTTGTTTATACAAGAAAGATTTAACAGTGTTTTGAGCTTGATGTTTCACTAAAGTTCTCAGCTTTACAGTTTGTTGCTTAAAAGTCAAAAAAGAAAAATGGAATCTTGAAGAGTTTCAAGAACTCTTTTTTCTGGTCTTTTTTGAGCTTTTTTTGTTGTGGGGTGTCATGTGTGTATATTCTTTTTGTTTACTTTGAGCTACATTGGGTTATATTTGAGCCATTTTTTTTGTATGTTATTTCAGTTTTGAAGCATTTCATCTTAAGCTTATCTGGATCTGTCTGATTTTAAAGATTTTGAAGTGAACCAAGGTGGGGTTTTGCTGGAAAATATTTTTCAGCAACATTTTTGTTTTTTCATATGTAGCTCCTTTTTGGTCATAGATTTTGAAGTTGAAACTTGAAAATGTGAGTTTTTGAGGTTATGATGTTTGGAATTTGAAATTGTGTATTAACATGAATTTTAGTTGTAAAAAGTTTGAAGTTTTTTGAATAATTTCATGGCAAAAAGATATTTTAAATAAATTTTCAAAAACTGTTCTCAAAATATATGGTTTAATTTGTTTCAAGAATCTATATTTGAAGAAGATTGATAGTTAGAATACTGTAGGTACCCCCTTTATTCAGGCTAAAATGGAGGACAATTTCAAGTTGAAGAATGCCTTTAATTGAGGAGCATATTTTTTACCCTTTGGCCCTACTGTCCCATAGCCTCATTAAACAAATATCCTATATTTTGAAAAGTTTTTGAACTATTAAGAGTAAAAAATCTTATGCAACTTGTCCTGTACTGTTCACTGTATGGTCCTTGTGACTGCAATTAAAATTGGTACCAAACTCCCCTTATTTTTCTTGAACATTCAATGTGGCTAGGTGAACCATGTTACTATCATATGTTTCGTTTGGAGGGTCAACTTTCTTTTTTTGTCTTTCTATGATGTCTCTTAGTGGTTTAGCGTAACTAATAAAGTTGTTGTTTTGGGACTAGGAGGCCCCGTTCCTCAAACGTGCGTATAGCAGGAGCTTAGTGCACTTGGCTGCCTTTTAGTGCATTTATTGTTTACTCACATTGGATTCCCTTAAGTTCATTCTATTATATGAGTGGTCTTTAGCTTGAATGTGATATTTATGTAATCTTGCAGTGTTAGTGGGGCAGAGGACATTGAACAGGAAAAATCTCCTTACCACCAAGATTTTACTCTTGTGGGCCTTAAGGTTGTTGAGATATGCAGACCCCAAAAGCAAGGTAACTTCAGTTGGCATTTATGATTATTTAGTAAATCAAAAAAAGGACTAGTCCTCGCTGGAATTCATGGAGTTGTTCTTGTAATGGTAATGAAATGGGGCCCCTTTTAAAGTTATGAGTTTTAATGGTGAAAATTCTGTTCATTGAGGTGGCATATAAACTTTTATAGCTACTTGTAATTCATAGGTGAAAAATGACAAATGACAGCTATTAGTTTTTGACATTTTTTTGTAGAGTTTCTCTTAAGGGTATGTGAGGATAAAATGGCAGGGTGAGTTTATGATTATGAATCTTGAATGTTGTAAATGGGAAAAAGAATTGGTGGGGTGCTTTAAATGTGTTCTTATCATTAAAGAATTGTTGAAAGCTGTTATCTTTTTGCCATTTAATAAAGAATCAGAATGAAATTATGATTTTTCCATTTGTGGTTAAGTGATTTTTGATAGCCTTAAATGTTGTGCAGCCTGCACCATTCTTGTTTCTTCTGTTTTCTATGATCTTTCAGTTCTTTGGTGAATCTTTCAGGAGTTGTAGGCAAGCTATCTCTTTGTTCTTTTAACTGTCTTCTGAAAAGTATCTTTCATTTTCTGATTTTGATGACAGAACCAGCTCCTCTGAAGTGCCACAGAAGAAATCGCCACGAGGCAATTCGTCAGAAGTGCCTCTAAAGATCTCTCCTCGGGCTGTGGGATCTCGAGAAACTCCTCCAAAGATATCTCCTCGAGGTGTTCCTCAAGATGTGCCTCATAAAATTTCACCCAGAGTTGTGCGACGCCTGAAGACGGGGGCATCGGATTCTGATTCTGTATCGTCTCCTCGTGTTAATGGTAGGACCCCAAAAGGGAGAAGGGATAAAATCACCGAACAGAAATCGCCCAAAAGTTTGGAATCAGAGGTAAAATTCTACAGAAATGACTTAAATTAAACTGAAACTATTTGGAATAGCATCTTTGAATTTAGAGTAGAAATAACCGAAAGGAAAGATGTTGTGATGAAATGATTGTTTATGTTTGGATTATACATTCCTTTGATTTGATGTGATCGAGTCTAGTGTCTTTCAGAAATAACTTTTGTACCTCTACGAGGTAGGCATAATATATAAAGATTTAGATTTGACAATACTGATGTGCAACTCCTACCATTTTGTTTCCTCTAGATGCTACAGTTTCTTTATCTGTTTTTTCTTTCTTTTATTAAAAACCATGGCAAAACGTCTGAAAATGCGTTTCTAAATCTGTTTGAATCACCAGCACATAATGAGATGATTAACTTTTTGCTCCTGGGTTGTGTCTATTTGCTAAGAAGGAACTTATTATCACAAAATTTAGAATCTATATTCTCATTTGCCTTGGAGTAATTGGTAAAGTTGCCGCCATGTGACCAGGAGGTCAGGGGTTTAAGCCTACAGCCTCTAGCAGAAATGCTAGGTAAGACTGTGTATATTAGACCCTTGTGGTCGGGCCCTTCCCTGGATCCTGCGGGAGCTTTAGTGCACCAGGCTTGTCCATTCTCATTTGCCTCAATACTTCCTAGTTGATTTTAAAGGAGATTGTTTCAGTGTCGTAGCCTAAAATTGATCCTCGATGGCCATCAAACTGTGTAAAGCTTTTAGATTTCATCTTTTCTTTATCCTTTTATACAAATATAGTAATATTGCTACTTCTAGACCATGCTCACTAGTTCACAGTTCTGTATTTTCTTGAGTGGTGTCGAATATTTTGTATGCAACAACTTTTTCTTGATCTTGCTGTCCTCATTTGATTTTGAAGGTTAGCTTGTGAATCTATTTACTTATGGTTCCCGATTAAAGTTTAACAGAAGTAATTCGCTAAAAAGTCGTCAAGATTTGTGATCTCTTCTGCCTATAATGCGCTGCAACTGTCACCATGTAAACCTTTAAAATCTCAATTTATCAAGTTGTTTTATGCGATATTGTGTCGTTTTGTAAATTTATTTTTCTCCCCTATATGTGCATCTATATCCTAAATCGTGTTGTCGTTATTTTTGAAGAAGAAGTGCTCAAGCAAGGTTGCTGAATTGGAGTCCCAGATCACTCAGCTCAAAAATGATCTTAAAGACAAGCTAAGTTCCTCGGAAGCATGCAAAAAGCAAGCTGAGGTAGAGGCTAAGGAGTCAAAGAAACAGCATATGATATTGTCCTCCGAACCAGAACAGTCCCCAAAACAGCTTGTGGATCAACCTTCTTCCGAGAGTACATGTCCGACTGACGACCAAAAGTCCTCTGAGGATCTGACATTGCGTTCAGAACTAGAGACAATCCAAAAACAGCATTCTGTTGACTCAGCTTCGTTAGCTTCTGCTTTGAATGAGATAAAGGAACTAAAGGCTCAGCTTGAAACTGTTGCTCTATCGGAGGCTACCAAAATCAAGGAAGCGGAAGCAGCGGACACTGAGCTCCAAAGCTTGAAACAGAACTTGTCGGATACGCTTTTGCTTATGGAAGACATGAAAAAACAACTTAAGGATAGCGAAGATTCCGAAGCTCAGGCTCAAGCACTTGTTACTGAAACTCTGTTGCAACTCGAAACAGCAAAGAGGACTGTGGAGAACCTAAGATCTGATGGTGATAAAGTTGTGGAAGCATACAATGTTATATCTTCTGAGTTGGATCAGTCAAAAGCACGTGCAAATTCACTTGAAGACCTAGTTTGCAAACTCCAAACAGGTAGTGTCAATGCTGGTAAAAGTGAAATCGTCGAAATTGATGAAAGTAAGGAAAAAATTGAGGCAGAACTGTCTTCTCTGAAATCTGAAGTTGAACGTTTGAGGGCTGATCTGGAAGCAGCTGATATCAAATACAACGAAGAGAGAAATCGAAGCTCACTTGAAATTAGAAGTGCCTATGAAATGGTGGAGCAAATCAAGTCAATGTCGAAGCAAAGGGAAGATGAACTCCAGGGAGAATTACGAAACTTCAAAACACAAATCGAGGAGCTGAAGGCGAATTTGATGGACAAAGAAACTGAATTGCAAGGTATTTGCGAGGAGAACGAGAATCTACTCATGAAACTAGAGAATGCACAATCCGGGAAAGGTGAAAATGAACTCGAAAAAGAGCTTCAAAGATCAAGACTTGATATCGAAAATCTGAAGGCAAATCTGATGGATAAGGAAACCGAACTACAGAATATTTTAGAGGAAAATGAGATCCTGAAATCGGAAAGTTTGAATCACCAGCACATAATGAGATGATTAACTTTTTGCTCCTGGGTTGTGTCTATTTGCTAAGAAGGAACTTATTATCACAAAATAAGGATAGCAATAGAGGTAAAGTGAAGGATGAAGTTGCTGCTGTACTAGAGGCTGCAAGCACTGCAGAACGAGAAGCTCTCATGAAACTGGGCTACATGAATGAGGAGGTTGATAAAAGTAATAGACGGTTGGCTAGGGTAACCGAGCAATTGGATGCAGCTCAAGCTTCCAATGCAGAAATGGAAGCAGAACTAAGAAAACTAAAAATTCAGTCTGATCAATGGAGGAAGGCTGCAGAAGTAGCAACCGCGATGCTATCAAATGGCAATAATGGGAAACTCATGGAAAGAACTGGATCGATGGATAGTCCTTACAGTCCTTGCACGATTAGCTCACCTTACTTCGAGGACGTGGATGATGATTTAATCAAGAGGAAAAATCCAAATATGCTTAAAAGGATCGGTGAGTTATGGAAGAAGCCACTGAAATAGGAAAAGAGTACGCGGAAGGTACTTATTTGATCCTTGAACTTAACCTCTTAGTTTATGTATTTGAAACAAAATCAACTGAACTTCTACTTAGTGTAATCATATAGAAGCTCTGCTCAGCCTACAACTGAGTAATGTTTGTTCATTTTTCATGTTTTCATGAGTATCTATCTATGCAGTTTGTTAATAGTATTTCTACATGCTCTTAAACTGATTTGGAGCTACTGTGGTAGTTATTTTTGGCCTACTGGCCTCGACTGACAACTAAACATTCCAACTTTGAGAGTGGACGCCTGACGCTGATGTGACACAAATTTTGAAGGTGTTCAAATGATACAATATGTAAGTTGGAGGTTTCAACTGACACGAAGGAGATGAGTTGAAGCGTTTAGATGCGTGCATCCTCAAAGTTGAAGTGCTTAGTTGCCCGGTTGAGGTCGATTGCAATTTTGCTTCTTACTCTGCAACATTGATCACATAAGATCTCGAATTACTAAACCATGCTCTTTTTGTTTTAATTTATGTGTCTTATTTTGAACCAACTAAACTTTAGGACATTCATACTGTCCTAAAGTCTGAATTGTAAAACTTTAGAGGAGGTGAAGAAGAAGCAAATTGTATTTTTAACCTATAATTAGTTTATTTGAAAAATCAATTGAATTTATTTGGAAGAGTATAAAGTAACGTAATTAATTTAAATAATATAAAACCACTTATTAATTGTTCCAAGTAGAGAATAATAATTGAAATAATAGACAATTATCGAAGAGATATATAACAATCTCTTGGAACCACTGATGGATATTATTAAAGGATAATATTGAATATTTGCATTTTACATCCCAAAGTAGAAAGTTTTTTCGGTATTCAAGTGAAACATTATGGCTAAGCACTAAATAATTTACAAATGTTTGAAGAGGAATTTTCGTATATAGCCACTAAAAAATATCTTAATTATTGTAATTAGTAGCGGAATCATGCTACCAAGGATAAAACACATAACCTCAAATAATTTTTACAATCTCTTAACCACTGCACTAAACATTTAACTTATGTCAAGAGGTGTCAATAATTATAAAAATGTTTATTAAATTAAATTTTGACCTATATATACAATGTAATTTTTTGACAAAGGGGCGTTGCTTGACACCTCTCGGCCAAGGGTGGCTCCGCCCTTGACTATAGCTATAGCAACGCTTGTATAATTTGTGCAATGTTTGTATAATTCGTTATACAATTCATAGTTTTTGTATAGCGTTTGCACATTTTGCTATATAATTCGTGCACAATATTTGTATAATTTGCTATATAATTTACAGTGTCTGTATATTTCGCTATACAATTCAATTCGGGCACAACGTTTATATAAAAATTACGCGAATTATACAAAAGTCAAAATATAAATACAGCTAGATGTTTGTTGCGATTCATAATTAATTCAAACTATAGTTATATTCGCTAATTAACTAGTATATATTTACTTATTCGTGTAATATTTCCTAATTTAAATGGCGATCCATAAAATGGCTACGTGATGACATCTCTACCATTAAAATGATCCGGTTTGCCAAAGCAGCCCAGTCCACGACCAAAACTCATTAAACAAAAATATAATTTCTTATTGGGGGCCCAAGAAGAGAAGCCCAAAAGATTCTCATAATTTATAGGATGTCAAGGGTTCTTTGATGTTTATTTTTTTTGTAAAAATTACAAAAATACACAAGTTGTGTTTACATAATTTTATATAATTACGACTCTTTTAAAAAATTATAAAAACTTCTTAAATGATACAAAACTGCAACACCTATTGATACAAATTACAATCTCTACTTCTTCATGAATCATAGTTAAATTCCCTTAATGCTCCTACATTTTCAACATGTATAACTGATTTTGTTTTTTGTATCAACAAGAAGAGATTTTTGATAATTTTTAAAAAATTGATATTAATTCCAAAAAATATGGAATTTGTGTAAGTTATACAATAAATTTCATGGGACGTCCTATTTTGTTCTCATTTGGGATAGAGTTGAGCCTAATCTTTTTTTAGCCCATATTCTTCAAAAGAACTTATAGGACAACATTATTTAAGAAGACACTAATTTTGAAATAAATTACTATTGGAAAATAACCAACAATTTTAGGACAATAATATTAAGATGGCATTAATTTTAGAACGAAATAATATATTATATATGATAATTATAAAAAATATATATATAATTTGTTGGTTTAACTTAATTATTTCTTTAATTTTTTTGAACAAATTCAAATCCAAACTAAACATTACGAGATATGCGAAATATTTTTAATTAATTTTCTTATTTGTAGTATGTAAAATATTTTATGGCGCCTCCTTTTTTTTCCTTAACGGTCTGGATGTTGAGTTGTGTTTCATGAAACTGACCATGAAAAAACTACACGTACCACGTGATTAAATCAGCTTTTGTCATGTTTAGATATATACTTTTTTTATTGATTATTTTCTCTTAAAATAAAGTAAATATATCTAATATTAATTTAGCGACACTTTAAGGCTTAAATATCAATATCGTC